>JAULBZ010001474.1:0-20557 GCA_032360805.1 Neoturris breviconis | reverse complement strand
TGTATTACCATATATGGCAACACACATTACCATATATAGCAATACACAGTCCGAATACGGATTTATACGGGTCCGTATTCAGTAGTCTTTCACACCGTGGAAATAGTACAATTGGGATGTTTGTGACTTTTTATGTATTAATTATATTCTGCGGAGAGGACATTTAAAATCATAGCATCTTCGTAGAGATAACAGAGTAGCTTTTGATGATACCTGCAGATATAGATTTAATTGATCTTTTATTTGGGAAAATTTTTAAATTAGTTCTTTTATATATAGCTTCTAAAAGACAAGGAAACACTACCGGTACTAGTATTTAGCAAAGTATGTCTAATATTTTGATATATAAGACTCAATAAAAAGTCATATGTTAAATCTACTTAAAGTAAGTGGGGCTGGATATAACTGTGGATGCAAATCTGTCTAGTTTATCTCATAGGATGAATGTAGGAAGAAAAATTGTCAACAACTAATCAATCAAGGTAGTTAAGATTGGTATTAGAAAAGCTTAGAAAGACAAAACAAAATTAATTTTTCTCGATTATACGATTAACCTTTCATAAATGTTTTTTTAGGGAATAGCATCAGAAACGTAACAAGTAATTCTGAGATTACCTGTCTCCATTTATAGATGAGTAGCAGTGTTAATAAATGGAAAAAAATATCTCGAAGACCAGAGTCAACAACATTGCGTCTGATTGGTTTCTTCGTTCTGAAGAAACCAATCAAACACAAGATCGTTGACTCAACACACTTCTCCGTAGATCTTATTATATTACGGTTGTTTTTCTTTTTGTAGGTTTAAACAGGCTGGAAAGTAGAAACTAGTAGATTTGATTGATGACATCAAGAAAAGGATTAAAACTTGCATATTGATTTCAACCTTTTATCGGCTCAACTCTACTTGTGGTCAAAAATATATTATGAAACACTTTTCATTGGTTTATTCGTAATCCAACGAGGTATTCATTTGATAAAAAGAACGACAGACACAGATATATAAACATTTACAGCATAGAAATTGTTTATTAACGTTAGGTTTATTAAAAGAAGATGGCAGCGAAGTTACGAGATGAGTTTGAACTATTATTTGTATTGAATTCGACACTTGGGCCAACTTCGACACTTGGGCCAAATTCCACATATGGAAACAACAGCAATGAACCCGATATAATATCAGGTGATCATACCGAAATGTTACCATTACGACAAAGTACAATAAGGATTTTATATTTGGTATATTTCATCGTTTTACTTGTTGGCTTAGCTGGAAATTTCTTGACATGCGCAGTAATAATATTAAGGAAATCAATGAGAAAATCTATTCATTTCTATACGTTTAGTTTAGCTATATGCGATCTTCTTATCTTATTCTTCTACATACCAACACAACTTGCATATATTCGAGAACAACTCACATGGACAATGGGCTTAACAATGTGTAAAGTGAGTTACTTTGTTCTACCAATAGCCATCTCTAGTACGAGTGGAACTTTATTAGCAATAACAACAGACCGTGTACGTGGATTGATTTATCCTTTTAAATGGCGCTCCGATTCTTTGAGAACAGCTAAAATTACGATTCCAATTATATGGTTCGTTTCGTTGTTATTAAACTGTCCGTTATTTGTTGTACCGTACCTATACAAGTGGAAGGATTCGACAACAGTTTCATGTTCCGAAAATTGGCCAACTCGTTCGATCGGCCGCATGTATTGGATTGGTATGTTTGTGGTTGTTTTCGCAATTCCATTAATTATAATTTTTTTTGCACATATTCGTATGTTATTTGTCATGTTGAAAGAAACAAACTTGGTCAATCGAAAATATAACAAAAAAATGATTGAAATGACCATATCTGTTGTTGTTGTATTCGCAGTGTGCACTGGCTTTCAACATGTTTTCTTTTTTATCTCCACTTATAGCACGATTAAATTATCCTTACAGAAAGAAGCATTGTTATTCTGTACTGCTAATTTCGTTGTTTCGTTACAAGCAGCATTGAATCCGATTATTTATGGAACATTACGTCATGATTTTAAAAAAGCATTCGAATCTTTATTGATTAAAATGATGCAAAAACTAAAATTTCGATCACCATCATCCAGCCAAAAAAAGATGACGACGTCAGTTAATTCATTGAGCTTTCCAAGTGTTAAAGGGGATAGAGATACTTCTTGTAGCAGGTATTCTGATTCGCCGTCCACAGAGGAAAAACCCATATACTTTCAATGTGGTTCATATAATATTACTGTTAAACACAGTGTAAACGAAGCCTTAGCAGAAGCCGAAATGTTGCTTAGAAAGAGCATTGATATAAAATTTCCGAGTGTAGACGAAACTTTAGTAAAAGGTGAATTGCTACCAAGACAGGATAGCTATGCAAAAAAAGTGTACGTCAAGTTCGATTTGATGTCAGAACATATTTCAGAACCTGTTCCATTGAGCAATTATGAAGCCTTACAGAGTTTACCGGAAACAATTTTGTAAATATGTAACTCAACCTTGTTCCTTGTGCTTCTTACCTGTTCAAAAAGGCAAGTGACAAGTAACCCTGGGAACGAGTTGCATCAAACTCTTTTGTAAATAAATCTTGTGAATATATCATAATCAATTTGATAATCAACGATCTTACCGATTTTAAAAGTGGTTGGTTCCTTCTACGAAGTCAATCAATTTTAAGCTCATTGATTTTACACTCTCCAACACAGATGTTGAACTTCAAGTCATTTGCTCTTGATGCGCGTCTGCAGGAATATTTTACTGAGATTAATGAAACTACCCGTTGGCACATGACATCGAATCAACATCGAAGCGACGCCGCGACTTTGTTTCAACGTTGATCCTACGTCATGTATCTACAGGATAATGTTTTTGCATATTATTTTATGGAAAATACAGTTCGACCAGATGCTGCTATTACTTCTGGATTCTGATTTTTACTGGTTTGGTTTTTGGAGTAGGTACCTGGTGTCATGTCACGTCGAAAATACTTCATTCTTACGTAACGGCGGAATTATTGTATCGTCTGATTTCTCATCTCTCTAGGATCTAATCATATTATTTTAAATCTGGAGTATGTATCCAAGGATTAATATTGGTAATCTGAACTGTCAGTCAATGACTCCTTCTTTATTGTCATTTCGTGTTAATTGGATTAATTAGCTGATATTTAGGATCAATTAAACTCAATCACCTCGTTAGTTAATCAGCACGAACTCTCTCAATCAATAATGAACTTCTTATTTGTTTTACTTATTATAAAAATTTAGTTTTGTGGATTCTCCTTTAACCCTAATAGGACTGGGTGGAGGGGATGGGTGGAGAGGGATGGTGTAATGTTTTTTTTTCTTAACTTAATTATTTTCGCTAACGCTAGTGACTTGAAACTTGGTAGCTTTTTATATAATTCTAATTTGCATCTTAGGGCCACATTTCTATACCTAATTGCAAAGTTGAAACCACTTGTTTGAAACGTTATTCAAACGTTATTCAACATAACTTAACAGATTGACATAGATGCACGAGATTTACATTTTAGTCAGTTGTTAGGCCAAGAATTTTTAAAACTTTTCGAAACAGCTGACAGTCGGAGATTTTTGTAGCCTCAAAGATGGGTCTACTAAGCACGAAATCCAACCTCGTTCCCATGGCGTACGTACGTCAAGAGAGAAGAAGCCCTGGGAACGAGGTTGCACGAAATCGATACTTATGATAAATGATTATCTTTATTTATATTTTTTCTTCAAACGAAATTTTAGGAATATTTAGAATTGGAATACAAGAAGCCCTGGGAACGAGGTTGTGTCCAAGTACTACTGATGGTGATGGAAACCATTTAGATTTGTCAATTCTCGAGTTTTTTTGTTCGGATTTTCGGGGAGATATGATCCTCTTTCAGTTCAATTTTTTTAAAACCCATGAAATATGTTAAAAAGACATCGATTAGCTCGCAATAACCGGAAACAAAAGTAAAAAACGTTTATTTGTATTTTATGTCAAAATTCATTGAAAACAACTGAATAAAGCGTTGACTTTGAACATGTTTTTGCCTACTTGGCACAGTTGATGACATCTATTGTGTCCTATTAATATTGATAAATGTACAAACTATCAATTTCCAACTATAATCACTACTTCACAGTACCTACCTTCGAATGTAATATATCTCTGTATATCTACTTATAACCATATATGGAATATATTTATGTAGCCAGTGTTTTACTCTGAAAGTAATGTACAATTCTCATGAGTTGCATATCTCCTATTTTTAGAGTATATATAACTATATAGCTCGTTCACAGTGTTTAACTGCGAACGTAATGTATATCTATGGAGTTAATTATACAGTTATACTAAGAAAACTATGCAAAGTATATACAGCTGGTTGATTAACTTTATTCTTTAGCCTACTTTTATGTCGGCACTCGATATCGGAGTAACGACGGACGTGTGTGTCCACTAGGTTACGATTGCGAAGAGAAACATTGAATAAAAGTTACTTTAAGATTTTTCAAAATGTCAGAATCGTTCGACGTTCTTAGTGTCTTTACTGCGGACTTTGAAAAAGTTTTGCCAACCAGGACAGATTTTAATAAACTTCAAAACAATAACACGAAAAGGATACATCGAGGGAATGCACGAGGACGTTGCGACGTTTTGACGTTGTTTTAACGCTGATTGGACGTCGTGCCCAAGCACATAACTGCTAAAACGAGGCTTACTTTCAGAACTTTGTATTTAATATTTCAAAAACAATTATTTAGCCAAATTTATAGAAGCTAAAATAATTTGGTTAAAATAAATCCGTAACTAATATGTTATTTCAATGCGATTGATTGGTTACCTGTACGAAGAAACCAATAAGCTACAAGAACCTTTAGTGAGTACCCAGTAGGCAAAAACCTATTTAAAATCAGTAGTGCAGACACTAGAACAAGGTTTTTGACGTTGTTCTTTAACTGCAGACTTTGAACAAGGTTTTGTTCACTGGATACTCTTTCCTATGAATAACAATTTGTAGGCGCTTCCATGCTTTTAAATAGATGCATAGAAACGTCAATCTAACAATAAAATGTTAGAAATATATATAGCCTGTTCACTGTGTTTAACCCTCATGCAATGTATCTCTACCGTAATGCATCGATTAAACGCTCCCTTAAACAAACGCCCCTTTCGAATAGGCGCCCCCTCCACTTTCGCAAAAATTTCAATAAGCGCCCCCTCGAGTAAGCGTCCCCTCTAGAAATTTGAAAATTTAATAAGCGCCCAGGCGCTTATTCGACCTTTTTTTTTTTAAAGAAAAGAGTTAAAAGATAACAGTCGAAATCCTCAATTTACAATTAAAAATGACATGATGACGAATGGCTGTATGGGTGCATCCATTCAACCCTATTAACACTAGGCTTTTTGATACTTTTTAATCGTCAATCGTCTATTTTAAAAAAAAAAAAAACCTTAAGTTTTGTCGATTGAATAAGCGCCCCCCCTCTCCCTCTTAACACTTGAGGGTATTGAGTTTTTTATAAATCATGTATCATATTGACAAAAATAACTTACACGAAGGAGAGCGTTATAATATTGACTCGAAATAGGAACATATAATCACTGTAGAGGAGTGACTTTTGAGCATTTGCTTAGCTCCAAGACAGAGTATGTAGTCGAAATAAGAATAAATAATCATTGTGGAGGAAAGATTTTTAAGCTTAACTTTAGGTAGTGATTATATGCTCTTATTCCAATCACACAGCATGAAAGACTACTGAATACGGAGTCCGTACAGCTCCGTATCCGGACTGTGATAAAGGCGGGCATTTTCTCCATGACCAAAACGGTCAAAGGTATAGGCATATAAGCAAGGAACACAAGAATTTTGACCAGTCATTGCGAAATTTATTTTTTCTTTGCGAATAAGAAAACGATAACAATACCTGTCCCACAAGAACACGACATAGTTGATCTACTTCGAAACAACATCGTGACGTCCTCGTAGAGCTGACGTCATGTGATCAATGGGTGGTAGACGAAGAGATAATATATGAAGATTTTATTTGTGATCTATTCTCTTTCTTTAAGTTTATCATATAAATACTGCAAACCACATCTGATAATTTTTTTCATTTTTTACAATAATAAAATTTTCATCGTGAATGATATATTATAAAAGGCCCAAATCCAAAACACACCCAAGCGGAGATAATACAAAGTCAACGATCTGAGATCAATCCTAGAAGCCTACTGGGGGCAAAAACTTGTTCAAATTCCGCAGTAAAGACAATTGAACGGTTATCCTAGCGTCTTTATTGCAGACTTTAAACAAGTTTTTGTCCGATGAGCGCGAGCTTTTGCATAGCCCGGAGCTTCGAACACATGCAATTGTAATCCGTTTCTTTGTTACAAAGATACGAATGATTTAGAAGTTCATGGAATCACTACTCTTCACCTGACGTGAAGCTTTTGGCATTAGTCTCCTCCTGACGTGATGCGCCTGGAAAGGCATAAAATAATAAAAACAAAGTTATGAAAAAAGTAACTATATACACCAACCCACTTATAAATTTAAAAATAAAATGCAGGACTTTAGTATAGGAGCCATCTTCAAATTAACATCTGCAGAGAAGAGTCAACGATCTTGCAACTGATTGGTTTCTTCGGTACGAAGAAACCAATCAATTACAAGCTCGTTGATTTAATACTTTCTTTCGCAAATGTATAAATAGAAACCGTTTCTTACATATACATCCTTAGAAATCACAGTGCGTTCAATGAAGAACATATACTTCATGTCATAATCACTTTGTTCGCCTAGAATCACTTCATCTTATTCATCAATTTGTAATTTACAAACTCTTCATGTAAGCTTGATCCAATGTGTACGGTGGTCCATAAGTGCCACAAGAACAAATTAAAGAGAACACACTTAAGGCCGTTTTCCATTAGCGTAAAATTGTGTGACGTCAATTTCTACCAATGGAATGTCTTCATTTGTATTCCGCGCGGAATTTTACGCTAATGGAAATCCAGCTTTATTATACACACGCATTTTAATTAGTATGTGTTTTCTTTTTGTTTGTGTACATTTCTTTTATGTTTCTTTAATGTATTCGTGTGGCACTTGTGGGCCACCGTAAATATGTGACTAAGAGTAGGAGTAAGGATTCTCAAAAAAGGTGCATATACTCGCAAAATTAGCTTGTGCTGTATGTAGGCAGGCTAAAGTTCTTGTGATATTTGCCTATCCGTAAACTCAGCTAGTGCGTGCAAAATACGCAAACATATATTTAGGTGGCTGGTGTCAATTAGGCTATAATACTGCTATGAATAAAACAAACAAATTAAGTCAGCCATCATTAACATAAAAAATGTCAATAAAGTTCTAAACCTGATACAGCAAACCTTGATTTTTCGAACAAGGTATTTTACCAAATTCCTCGATTTTTTAGTCCCTTGGATAAGAAACTCTAAAGCCGGATTTCAACTAGGCGAATTCGTTCGCACGAATTCTAAATGAAGTCATTACATTGTTTGAAAGTGCCAGGTGCCGTCGCTTTCAACCAATGTAATGGGTTCTTTGCCCAGTGGAAATCCTCCTTTGTAGGTTAATAAATAATTCAGTACCTTGAGAGTGTGAAAAGACGAGGTTTAACTGTATACTGATTTAATAGGTAGCCTGGAAACGAGGTTGATTCGTTAAAGTAAGCAAAATTTACAAACAGTTCTGTAATAAAATATATACTCTGAAAATGCAATCTAAAGCTGGTTTTCCATTAGCGGAAAATTCCGCGCGGAATGCAAATGAAGACATTCCATTGGTAGAAATTGACGTCACACGAATTCCGAAATTCCGCGTGGAATTTTACGCTAATGGAAAACGGCCTTAACGAAGTACATTACATCCTACGTATATGCCCACAGAAACCATTCCTAGCCAAATAAACAAGACTCTAGCCTAAGATCTAGTCTTTAACAACAACCGAGTATAGTGGTAGTGGTTAAGAGCTGAAACTCAGGCTACAATTCTCCAGCTTATTTCGGTAGATTACTTTGTTTACATTGGGATTGTTCTTAATTTCTTTGATATAACTTAACGTTTCTACCAATGGAATGTCTTCTTTTGGCTATTTTCCGCCTAAAGGAAGTCAGTACACGTGCACTTGACCAGCTCTACCCAATCAGGAAAGTCATTACTCAGGGTATCTGTTACCTTTATCAAATGACAAATTTGGCTAAACTCCATAAACCCAAAGGGAAATTTATGTGGGCTTATTTTACGTAGGCTAACATACAGCAGCACTTCAACATGATATAAACTTTAACACAAGTATCGCACAATAAAAATGAAAAAATAAATTCTGCGAAATAGTGCTTTCTAAATAAATGAAAATATTATCTACTAAATTAACGATCTCGCGATTGATTCTTTTCCAGCGTGCAAAACTTGTTCAAAGTCAGCAATAAACACGATTGAACAACGTTGAAAACGTTGTTCGATCGTTTTTACTGCGGACTTTGAACAGATTTTTGTCACTGGGTTTGATCGTAGAAACCAATTAGTTTCAAGTTTATTGATTCACAAGTTATTTCTATGTTATACAGTAAAATCTATATAAAGCGATAAAACGGTCACTTACTGATGCACCACTGCTTATAAAACTCTCTTAAATTCCCTCTATAAAGCGGACACTTTTTTCTACACCAATGGTGCCTGCTTTATACATGTTTCACTGTATGTTTGTACGGATATTTCGATACTGTCGTTAAATCAATCCTCGAAACAACGTCAAAACGACGTCGTGATGTCGTTTCGACGTTGTTGTGAGCCGGCAGAGATCAACTTCAGATTCACTGGTTTCTAACCTTCGGAAAAAAATCGACGAAAAAAATTGTTAAAAAACGTCTCAAAAATAAAAATTATAGAGGAGACTGGTACTGAGGGTGTATTTGTTTCGGTCGACCGAATCAAACAAATCAACTGGAATATCTACAATTCGGTCGATTTAAACCGTCAACCATCCTCGACCAAATCAACCAGCTCTGAAGCATCGACCGTCGACCATTGCATCACGTGCCGTATGTATGTTTTTATTTTTGAATCATATGGCACATCATCTTTCCTTTACATATGCGTAGTGTGTGCATATCTGGTAGCACTGCACGTAGTAACTACGTAGTAATCACATCTAAATATTTACTTACTTACTTAAATTATCTTATAGAGTTACTACATGAAAATATGACTACCAAAACAAAAACGATCGACGGTCGACGGTTTTTCATTTGTTTCACAAAATTTATTTTGTTCCGTTGATTTGGTCGATTTGGTTGATTTGGTCGACCGAAACGAATACATCTTACAATGGGTCGAAGAAACCAATCCATTGCAAGCTTTCTGTGCAGTTTCATTTCTGCTGAAGATATGGTCAAATTTAGTTAATATTTAAATCTACCAAAAAAGAGTCGATTTTTTCGAACGAAATTTTGAGAGGATCAACGTAATACCTGTGGAGGAGGGTGCTATGTCAGCAAACTTGTAACTGATAACATTATTGTTGACTCAATACTCTTCTCCACAGTAGCCGAAAGTTCTCATACTGACATACTATAACACAACTAACAATTAAAATAAAATATAATAAAATCGGTTGAGTTTTTATTGATAACTCAGTAATCCAAATTATTAGTCGGAATCATTATCATGTGGTCTCGATTATTTCAAATGCATAATTTATTGATGAGTGTAGCCAGTGTTTTCATGCTGATTGTAAGGAGGTGGAGCATGATGGTCATAGCTGAAAGAAAGAATGTGCGTTAGAAAAAATATAATGTTTCATCGTCGGAAATTTCTGCAAAAGAGTTGTGGTAGTAAATTATACTTAAAAGCGAATCTAAAGGCGGATCTCCACTAGACGAATTCGTTCTCTCGTATTATAAAATGAAGCCATTACATTGGTTGAAAGTGACGTCAACTGTTAGGTGACGTCGCTTTCAACCAATGTAACGGCCTCATTTATAATTCGAGAGAACGAATTAGCCCCTAGTGGAGATCCGCCTTTAGTTATTCATCTCAGAAGAATGCAAGGGATCGCATCTACAGAGAAGAACGCTGAGTCAACAATTGATTGATAGGTTTTTTCATACCAAAGAAACCAATCAATTTCAACACCCTCCTTCGCAGCTAAATGATCAGCAATAAGAAAGCCAACAATCTTACAAATTATTGTTTTTTTTGTATGGAAGAACCAATTAATTGCAAGTTCGTTGATATACCACTCTTCTTCACTGACGTTTTATGATTAAGAACCCAGTTGGCAAAAACCCGTTCAAAATCCGCAGTAAAGACGCTACTTTACTGCAGACGTTGAACAAGTTTTCGTCTACTGGGTAAGGAGATAATCAATACATAAGTGGAAACAAACAAAATAAAAACAAACAAAACAAAGAACAGGACAGAGTAGTAAAATAAAATACGGAGAAGGGTGTTGACTATCCCTTTACAATGTAGGAACCAATCATTTGTAATTTGTAAACACTCTTCTTCGTAAAAAAAACTATGTACAATTATTTACTACTGGATACAATAACGAACAACACTAAGCATTGTAATGTCAGGAGATTATACGGAGTTTTTCGTAAGTTCATTCGGTAGTCTTTGATACTGAGTTGGTTGGTTGTTCCAAAGTGCATTGGGAAAAGTTAGTGCAGTCGGCAGTATTTCACACTGAGTTGGTTGATTTGTTAGTGCATGAGAAAATGTTAGTGCATTAGGTAGTCTTTGATACTGAGTTGGTCGGTTGTCAGTGCATGGGAAAATGTTAGTGTATCCGACAGTCTTCACTCTGAGTTGGCAGTTGTTAGTGCATAAGGAAATGTTAGTGCATTAGGTAGTCTTTGATACTGAGTTAATTGGTTGTCAGTGCATGAGGAAATGTTAGTGTATCTGACAGTCTTCACACTGAGTTAGTTGGTTGTTAGTGTATGAGGAAATGTTAGTGTATTCGGTAGTATTTCACACTGAGTTAGTTGGTTGTTAGTGTATTCGGCAGTATTTCACAATGAGTTGGTTGGCTGTTAGTGCTTGAAGAAATGTTAGTGTATTCGGTAGTATTTCACACCGAGTTGGTTGGTTGTTAGTGTCTAAGGAAATGTTAGTGCATTCGACGTTCTTCACACTGAGTTGGTTGGTTGTTAGTGCACAAGGAAATAATTAGTATATTTTTCACACACTTGGTCGAAACAAGAGTAAATAACCACTACGAACGAGTGATATTTGAGCATAGCTCATCAACAACGATTATTTACTTTTGTTTCGACCAGTGACAGATGTTAGTGCATAAGAAATTGTTAGTAGCTTACTGGTCGTTATTTAAAAGCGTTGTGTCAGGGTCACGGCCAGTGTCGGTACTGTGGTAATTACGTAATGTATCGTTATGTTGTTGTAATCGAAGCGTAGTGCTAGAATGTACATATATGTATGTTTATGAATGTGTACGGTGCATAAACTGATGAATTAAAAAAATAGGAGTAATGTATTATTCTAAATAAAGCCATTAATGGCTTTATTTAGAATTCGTGCAAACAAATTCGCCTGTGGAGATCTCCCTCTTTACGTTGCAAATCTGATGACTGTCATCACCAGCTGAAAAATATACTCAAACACTCACCAACAGGTTATGTTCGAAAGTTACTTTCAGGCCTAATTTGCAGTTGGAGAGCAGAAGCCCAGTGAGAAAAAACCTATAGAAAGTCTGTAGCGATAGTTGTTGTTCTAGCGTCCTTACTGCGGACTTTGAACAAATTTTTGCCCACTGCGGACTTTGAACAAATTTTTGCCCACTGCGATTAAAGCTTTTAATTAAGGATTGGGTAACCCCATTCTGAATTTTGTTAAAACAGGCTCTGTTGTTGCTGGGCTGTCTTTTCAACAGGCAAATATTATTCACAAAAAGAATAAATGAAATATATGAAATTTTAAAAAATTACAGACCAGATTTCCTATTTTACAGACCAGATATTACATTTTACAGATCGCAAATCTACAGTTGTTGATGACGTCATAACAAGTCCCAGTAACGTCACTTAGTCATTTTTTATTCCAAAGTGTTTGTATTGAGTTGTCCTGTAGGTGTACCAAGTTCCATGTCATAAGCATTAGTGGTTCGCAAATAATAGGCCGTTGCCATTTTACAACATTCTACAGACCGAAAATCCAGTTTTATTGATGACGTTATAGCATATACCAATGACGTCACAAAGTCATTTTTTTATGGCAATGTATTTGATCCCCCCACTCTGCAATATATATACTATGTCTATTTCAAAATCTACTTTGATTTTTTGGTTTATACCCCATGATATAAATGTATAGGGACCTCCACGGGGAATTATTCCAGAATGACGACTTACCTGGGCTCACTTGGCGGCGCATTAGAACTGAATATTAAAAGAAAAAATATGTTTAGTAGTGTCAGTGCCTTATATAAGAGCAAATAATCATTGTGGAGGAGTACTATTTGAGCATTTTAAGCTACAAAGCTCGAAGCAATGCTCAAATATCCCTCCTCCACAATGATTATTTACACTTATTTCAAACACCGAGCGTTAATATGAAGTGAATGGACTACAATAAACGTAAACAACATCTGTGAATATGAGCAACGAGCTAACGCTCGGCAAAACCTTGTTCAAATTCGGCAGTAAAGACGTTAGAACAACGTCGTTCGACGTTGTTCTAACGTCTTTACTGCCGAATTTGAACAAGTTTCTTAACACTGTTACGCTTATTTCAATCCGTGTATGAAATTAGTACAACAAGGTTAGTGTAAGAATATGCAAGAATACATATAAAGCCACTCAGCAAACCATCAGGATATCTGTGATGAAGGGTGTCAACGTACTTGCATTTGATTAGTTTATTTGGTAAAAAGAAAATAATCAAAATGCGAGGTTGTAGAAAATGCAATGTAACACCCTACTTCGATCTTTTGTTTTAGAACGTATGTCGAGCATACAATTAACGTTTTAGTAAACATTAGTTGAATTAGCCCTATTGTGTGAAACAAGAAGCACCTTTGTGTAAACCAGACACTATGGTGTAAACCAGGAATTATGATGTACTGGGTAAAACATAAACCATTGACAAGTAAGTATAAACAGATCAAAGTAAACAGATTTTTAGTATGTAGTTAGCAGTTCAGTTAGTCATCCTGCCAATGTCATCAGTCCAGTAAAAAGTATGCATGTGGTAAAATACATACTCTATTTCTCCCATAAGGATCAATTGATCATCTCTTTGCATGCTTGGTGTACCCTGCTGAGAAACATGTCTGTTCAAACAGACAGAGAGAAAAAAGAAAAAATCAGAGTGTGTATGTGTGATGTAACCAACCCCCTCCTAATGAACGTCCTCCTTGTTACCTAGGAAACAGGAAGTAATTTCAACAAGATTACAATGGTTTTATTTTATTTCCCATTTGCAGTTTCTTGAGGTAATTATTTTAAATACAGAAGAAAAATAACCAAATATAGTACCAGCGATGAAGAGTGTTATGTATTGGTATCTTCATTAGGGCTCTTCCTCAATGATATTATATTAGCTAATTTTGTTCTCTGATGACAGCTTATAGCGTATGACCAAACAAATCCATCCCTCCCATTATCTACCCACCCCTCCCAGTCACCTCACCTCTACCCCCCACAGAGAATTATAACTGGAAAAGCTTATTATATACAATGTCGCTAGAAAAAAACAAAGAACGTAACATATATGACATAGTGTGTGTGCACGTGACAGTAGTTGAGACTGATTCACCTACCCTGGGTATGATGGCGAGGCATAAGAACTTTCAGGTGAACGTAATCGTATACTACAAAATAAGTGTCAGAACAATAATATAAAACAACTGTTCCTGACAGAATGTGATACACCTGCTCCCATGAGCAAAAACTTGTTTAAAGTTCGCAGTAAAGATGCTAGAACAATATCTATGAACAATGACGTTTACATCTTTAATGCTGACTTTGAACTATTGACCACCAATCATCTCCAAATTCTTTGTGTTATTCTGCACGAACCCTGCAGCCACACAACACCAGATCAACGCCGAAACTACATTAAAACGTTGCGACGTACGTCGTTTTGATGTTGTACCAGTATTTATCCGATGCTGTGTAGCTATCGGTAAGAACCTAGTAAGAACTTCATATTTCCTTCTATAAAGCTTCTTTAAAATCAGAAGAGCAATTTGTGATTGAGAATTTACAGACGGTTCAGTATCATTTGGTGCAAATCATTGGTCAATGGTCGAAATGAGCAAATAATCACTGTGGAGGAGTGATTTTTGAACATAATTTCAGGCAACAAAACCTGTAGCAATGCTCAAATATCCCTTCTCCACAGAGATTAATTACTCTTATTTCGATCACTGTTGGTGTAAAATTTAGTGTTAGTAAAAAATATTTATAAGTTATGTGCATTTAGTAGGATGGGTTATACATAACAGTGCTCGTGTTCATTCTTTTAGTTTGATACAATAAACCATATAATGGTAATATGCTTGTTTTTGTTTAAAATGGATTCCAATTTCTACCAATTATGAAATGTAGTCTGGTAATATGGAGCATAACTCATGATAATCTAAGATACTTCTATAGGTTTATAACATGGATCAAACTAGCCTGAGTAGGTAGTCAACAAAACTATGTGCATGTGTTCGTGGTATACGGAAGTAAGGCTAAAAAACCTTTTCCTCCTTAAAATAAATGCAGTGCTTGAAATAAGAACAAATATTCATTGTGGTGGAGTGCTTCTGTAGCATAGCTTTCGACTATGGAAGGGAACTGAAGGGAACATGAATTATGTAAAAAATGAAATATGTGCTGTCTAAAAGAACATATTAATTAACATATCATTTGACTATTGTCTGATCAGTGCACAAAAAGGAAGTCATTGCATTGCATCAACTTCTACTTTAAGCAGCCAACACCTTGTTTTCATGTATTTGTGAATAGGTCTACATCATTGTCATTCTCGAAGCTCTCAGTTATGCTTGTAATATCTCTCTTCAGTCTTTTTAGTGTGATGATCAGATTTATGAGCTAGCTAGTTGGTAGTTATAATTACGTCTGGGTACACTTCCATAATTAGGTGGTGGAGGTGTTGGTGGCATGCCGTAATCGGGTGATGGCGTGCCGTAATCGGGTGGTGGAATGCCATAACCGGGAGGTGGCATATCATAATCAGGTGCTGATATAATATGACTGCTACGATCAGATCGCTTATGATGGTGCTTTGACTTGCTAGAAAATAAGTCGAGTGTGAATTGAAAGACGTAAATTTGGTATGATTTGTGTGCAGTGTTCGAAATAAAAACAGATAGTCACTGTAGAGGAAGGATAGTTGAGCATAAAGCCTGAACCAATGCTAAAAAACCATTCGTCCACAGTAATTATTTCCTTCTATTCCGAACACTGGTGTACGTGCATGATGAACCTTAGCATAGTGGTTAATACGTTCCAATGCCATTCCACATTCGATTCCCGGCGAAGGTACCATAGTTTACTCAGCCTTTCATCCATACATCAGTACCATGAGTGAGATCAAATTGATTTGAGAAAGGCATGGCACTATCCTCTACATGCATGATGGCAGAAGCTAACGAAAGAGGGTCGTCTCCAACTGCAGTCGGCTAACTAATTACTTGTGGATGTGAGCATTGAATTGCTAAAGACAATTTGGTATGATTCGTGTATGTGTGTAACCATCTTCTCCTTTTTATTGCTGTTCATATTGTTTTGGGTGACGAGATCAGATATTAGTATTTCATCAAAGAAGCGATCATGAACAGTGAAAGCACGACTGAAAAACGCACGACTGTGATGTGTATGTATTTATTTGCTTGTTCCATTCTACCTACCCAGGGTTATTCATTTGCTTTGGATTATTCCTTTTATTTCTTGGCTTGTTGCTATGGTGACCATGATATTATGTAATGCTATCGTCAGTTAGAAATGGCTTGTTTTGCAAGCTTAAGTGCCATGAAAAGTTGTCATATATGTTACGTTCAATGCCTCACAGAGAACTTTTGCACTCCAAAAGCTAATACAGTAAAGAACATCTGTATAACCTCAGTGAGAATAGCCAAACAATATCAACAACAAAATTCATTTATCCCCCTTAACTTGTTGTGATATTCTAAATTTTGTATACCAAGGGTTCAAATAACTATCAGTAATTACTGAGGAGGAGAAATATTTCAGTATATTTCAGTCAAATTGGCTGAAAATATTCAGAAGGATCACTCCACCACAGTGATGATTGGCAGTCATTTTAACCCCTGCTTACCCACTGGGGCAATAAAAATTCCATAGAATTTGTTGTTTTTTTACTTCAAATAGAGTCATAGATGTACATGTTATGCAGTAGCATGCATGGAACTAAACAGCTCGACATAAAAACTACAGGATGGTTATAGTATCGTAAATATGTAAGCACAAGTAAGTAATGATGTCACAGTACTGTATTGCAGGGTGTATTAATCAGTTACGTTAGGTAATGTTATCAGTAATTAGTACTTAGTAATTAGTAACTTAATTATAATTACAATAAACAAACAACGATCATTGGTGATTGAGTAAATAACCACTGCGTAGGAGGGATTTTTGAGCATAGTTTTAGGTGTTGTAGTCTGAATCAATGCTCAAACAATACTCATCTACAGTGACTATTTACTCTTGCTTTGATCACTGAACAATCTTTGGTAAGAGGTCGTTGAGATCGTTTTCAAAGCATAAAATAAGAATAAATAGTCACCATGGAGGATTGATTATTGAGCATGACTTCAAGGTACACAACCTGAAGCTATGTTGAAAACAACTCCACCACGGTGATTATTTGTTTTTCGAGCACTACTCTACTACTCTTTGTATTCGCATTTTAACAAAATTTGGCCATATGCAGGAAAAACAGTCGGTTTCTTTTTGGAGACAACATAGAATAAGAAATATAACACACAGTTGAGCACTTACTCGTGTAGTGGTATCTTGTCATTGTAAGCAGGGTTGAGTGGATGTGGTGTATTCTCATACCTACAAAAGGTGATAATAAATAATCATTGTGGAGGAGTGATATTGAAGCACAGCAGCTTTAGGATACAAAGCCTGAAGCTATGCTAAAAAATCTCTCCTCTACCGTGATTGTTTACTCTTATCTCGCCCAATGACAGGAATAAAAATTTAAGGAAAGCAATGGGCAGAATACTCAGAGATATCTGATAATTGTTATACTAAAAGTGATAATTCTTAACTTGTTGCAACACATAACTTTCTTTTTGTGTAGGGCACTGCACAAAAAGGAAGTTATTGCATTGCAACAAGATGTACTTTGAGCAGCCAACACCTCAGTTTTCATGCTTTCGTGAATAGGTCTAAAGTCTATTATTTTAAACGGTATTATAGGACTGATGTTCTTAATTGCAACACTCCATTCAGTCTCACAAATGACCACAATCTACAAGAGGTTTTTAGTATAATATTCCAAAGTTATAAGCTTGAGAACAGACTGTGAAGATTAAAAAAGTTTCTTTGTACTGTTTTTCTCCAGCCTGTTGGTAGGGAAATGCCATCGTGAATTTAGAGGCCTGTTCTGTTATATCCCAACATATTAATAACAATGGTTCCAGATTAGAAACTTGAATTTATATCAAGATATAAAGACTGAAACAACTCAAAAATCACTCCTCCACAGTGATTATTTGCTCTTATTTCCAACGCTGATCAAAGAAATGATTACCTAATGGTTGATATTAATGGGAAAGACAAAAGAAGAGGGCATGTGACGTCAATTTCAATGGAATGTTTTCTTTTGACTTTTACACACAATTTTTTGGCTAGTGGAAATCCACTTTGTCAACTATTCATAATTTCATAGTTGTTTTTTATTTCAGGTTTTTCTTTACAACTTGGGATTTTTTATTTTTGAGACTTACAATGAAGTATTGAAGTATTAAAAATAGGAAGAATCAAATATTTACCCTGAATCATAATCCATTTTCCTGAAGTATTTGGCCAATTTAACACACAGAATGATAGCAGGTATAAAAAACAACATGCACCATCCAAGTGCTAACCAAAAACCATTCTAAAATTATCAAGGAAAGGTGAGTCTCGATTCTATCATAATTAACAAAATATAACAAAGTGAAAAATATTCATTACTGAAAAGATTATTATACAGACAGGTAAGTGTGTTACAGAGTTGCCACATGTAAATCAATGTCAAATTCAAGGACTATCCATGACTTTCCGAGACATTTCCTCCATTTTTCAAGGATTTTCACAGACAATTCAACAACATTTATTCAAAATTCAAGGATTTTTCAAGGACTTTTTTCACAATAAAGTTTAGGGGCGGATGCAGGATTTTGAAGATGTCAGTCACATCTTTGCAAATCAAAATCCGAATTCAGTATAAAATATGATTTATGAAAATGAAAGGATAAGAATTTTAAAATTTCCAAAACCTGTGGCAACCCTGTGTTATACCTGGTAGGTTAAGCCTCAAAGTGTAACTTTCAAGCTGAAAACTGTACTGACAGTTATTTTGACACATGCTAGGCGCTGTTCTCTACTTATATTTTGTTTATAATACTTACTGCATTTTGTACAACATTGTCACAAACCAATGTATTGACAAAACCTTCATATAAATTGCTAATTGGTTTACATCTGATCAAATTATTTTCTGCCTGAAATCCAAAAAGAAAAACATAAACAAAGTGGTATAAATCTTTCATTGAAACTTACAGGGTTGGAAGTCCTACTTCAAAAAGGATAAAAAAATAGACCTTCAACTCCCAAATAACAGAGGAAATGATTAAATCTAAGTCATGGTATTGAAAGTAGTTTACCAAACCGAATGAAAGTTAAACCTAAGCACATAAATATGATTTGCATACACACATTATACAGTGTTTAAAATATGTCTTTATAAAGAGGATAAAATTTCAGGTCCAATAAACAATTTGAACACACTTTTTAAGGTAACATTGTGCCAAGTCACTGTAGAAGAGAGAAGTGAAATTTCATATCAAGGACAAACACCCAAATATTACCTAGCTAGGATTTCATGTCCTTATTAAGTTGATACAGTTTCAGATCAAATAAACAAAGCCTAAAGCAATGCTCAAAAATCACTCGGACTCCACAGTGTATAGGAATTGCATACACCGATTATACATAATAGCATTAATAAAAAAATAGAGAATACACCTATGCTATAGTACTAGTTGTGCTTTTAAAGACTTGGTATATGTACAGGCTACAGTCAGATAATGTAAACTGTACAGACTACAGTCAGATTACATGTATAGTGTAGGAATTCTATACTTTAACAATACTATTGTTGTCTGAAAAAACCCACAAGTTATAATTTTATTTAAAAATACATTCTATACATAGGATACATTTTATAATAGAATACATTATTTTCTTTATTATTCATTATCTTTTTATAAGATTGTTTTATTAAAAAATTATCATGCGAAAATCATGAGAAAATCTTTTTGATGAATGTGGTCAAAGTCTCATAAAACAAAGTCCAAATGTGACTCTGGTCAAATCCGTATAAACTGAATTCAAAAAATTTCCAAGTCAACAAAATCATGAGAAAATCATTTTGGTGAATATAAATCAAATGTTCAAGAATTCTTGAACTTTTGAAAAAATCCCTTTTTTGCCAATACTCGGTTCCAAATCGACGAAATAGAAAAGAAAATTTGCCAGCAATCTTGTAATATCACCTAGAATGCCATAATCACACCTTTCAGTCCATTGGACTGAAAACTCAATTTGGACCCTTTTTGCCCAAAACTCGGTACTGAGTGGACGAAATTGAAAAGTTTTTATCAAACCCTTCTAGAACAACGCCACGAATGCTGGTTGGTACAGAAGTTCGAAATGCTAGCACTTTATGAACATGGTCTATTAAGAAAAGCGGGCCGCCACCGCAAAGTGATAGCAATAGCCCATCCAAACTTTGTTTGGTGAGCTAAAACAGGCCTTATTCAGGCTTTTTTTTGCATCATGTATCATAAATACATTAATTGCAAGAAATATAGCAAGTAAAATAGCTAAATTAAAAGTAATAGAGAATAACATGTGTACCTCGTATATTATAAAGTCCATTCCTTGCTGTAACCAACCAATGATGCGAGTTGAAAACTGCTTAAGGATCTATAACAATAATATTACAATAATATTATATTTAGAAACAATCAATGTTCAAGTAACTGCCAGTCATCACTGCCAGTTACATTACTGCATTAACTGTATTTAATCAATAGCTTGTCTGCTATCTTTTATTTTGTGATAATTAAACAAATCTAAACACTAGACTGTAGACCAACTCCGTACATTACTACATATATCGATATCTTTTTCTGTTACAAATTTGGACAAATTTACAAATGAGCGATCCTCTTATTTCTTTCGTTTTCAAAGAGCTCAAAATTAATTAAAACATAAGGATAAAATTTTATTTTTAAGTAAAGTAGACAATTGACAC
>JAULBZ010001473.1:0-22037 GCA_032360805.1 Neoturris breviconis | reverse complement strand
GCACTTGCGTTTTGCTTGTGGTGTATATTGCTTGCTAAAATTCAAAAACGTCTCATAATTAAAGTGAGGGATTGTAGGCATTATTACGAGTATCGACATTTTTAAAAAATGGAGACTTAGACTGTTATTTGATTTACATTCAACAAAATGATCAATTTATTATTTAAAAGTTTTGTCCCTATTTATAAGGAATTATATTTGAACTTTAAATTTCTTTTGAAAAAAAAGTTTTTCTATGAGACTTTGAACACGAATCTTTTCTTGGCAGACGTTTTGTATTTTGGGGAATCTTCCTCTTCTATATTTTGAGATGATAAGTGATACTTTTTATAAAAATAATTTTTAAAATTTTAAGATTTCTATTTTGATTTTGGAATGCTTCCTTATTCAATTTTGAAATAGCTATTAATGTCATATTCACTTTAGGGTCGTAAAACATGTTATTACTACTAAGAGTATAATTCGGTTATTATAACATTAATAATTACTCCCAATGCAAAATGGTAACATACTGACAACACGCAATTCAACAGAGGAATATTTTTTAATAAAAGAAACTTATAAAAGATAAATAATAAAGAAAATTTATTCGTCTGTTACATTGTTTTAATCTCTAGTGTTTTGTAACACCAGTTAGTAAAAACCATCCTATATATAAAATGGATTTATTAAATAAAACTTTAATAGGTTGGTATATATAACATGTTTTTTTCAGAGAACAAAGTATATCCTATACTATACATAAGAGTCTGAATGTAGCCTACACAGTATAACATATACAAAGTCTTTAAAAGCCGAATGTAGCCGATGTAGGAGTCCTTGAAAGGGGTTGTTCTAAGGGAGTGTACTGACTGGAAATTAAACCTGTTCTTACCTTCCGGAAAACAAGGTATAGCTGAAGATTTGACCTGTTCTTGGGCTATTATCTACCATCTGGCTGGGGAAATGAGCTGGTCTGAGCTGGTATCTCGTCGAATAGAAAATATATGCGTTTTTGAGTAGCTCTGACTAGAAAAATGAACTGTTCTGAGATTTCGTCTCAGTTGGAAAATAATGGCTCCAAATAAAATTCATCCAGCTGGAAACAAGACATATTCTAGGATAGACATTCCTGTGGTTAGCTGTGGAAAATAGGTGTCCTTATGAGAAACAAATTTCCGGTTTCCCAAAAGTCTTATGTAGCTAAAAATATTAACTGTTCTATATACTAAATTCTTGTTATACTAATAATAATCCCAAAATAGACGTCAGCTAGAGAATAAGAACACAGAACATGTCACAAAACACCTTTATGTGGCTGAAAAGCACAACTAATACTAGAACATAGGTTTATTATCTTTTTTATTTAATTCCCAATTGTTCAATCTTAATTTTAACGCTAAATTCTTCCAAAGTGTATACGTTTCTTATATATGAAAGTACCATATCCCAAACAATAAGACCAAAGTATTTCAAAGAATCATGTCTATAATGGACAGGTTTTACTGTAGTAGAAAATCAGATTTGGCACCAAGGTTTTCACAAATCCGACTTTACCTTTACCTATAAAGCTCCAAAGCTAATAGTTGTATATATTTATGATAAATATTAAAAGATTTACTAACAGCTCATCAACAGACGAAATATTATCTGATTAAAAAATAAGAAGTGCCCTTTTGTGAACATGAGTTATCTTGTTATTTAAAATGAATATGTTGCTGAAAATACATATTTACTTCTTAATTCCACTCCAAAAAGTTTTTCTGATGAGCTCTCACATATTTTCTTATCACTAATTTAAGCTTAAATATGTTGAACCTTATTCCCATATACAAGGAAATGAGATTTTTTTGCGTTTAATTTCATATGATTTCCATTGTACTACTCTATGGCTAAAGAGAGTCATGCTCTAACCTTTGTAAAAAACGATTTAACCCTATTTCAACCGGGGAAGGGAGGGTGGGGGCGGATTCCGCCCCATTTTACATTTTTATTTATAACGTCTAAACCACTAAAGCAATATAATTGAAAGTTTGTACTTATTACAACTTTCTATAAGACTCAAGAATTGTGAAGATTTTAGCGTCATAACCATAGATCATCTATTTCAACATAGGGAAATCCCTTATAAATCGACAATTAATTGTTTTGCAATAACTTATATATTTCAATAACTCTTATAACAATTTTGGACCATAAATTTCGTCATTTTGCAACGTATGTGTTAAAAAGTATTTTTTTTAAATGCAATATGATAGCTATCGAAAACTGAAATCAGAAAGGAAAAATGTTACGTAAAACTCTTTTAATCGTAATTCTAATAACATACACATTTTAAGCAAAGTTTGCCATTTTAAATTTTTTGTGATGACGTCATCGGAAATATGCTGACATCAGCAAAAAAATTTTGGTAGCCAAGAATCGTAGATGAAAATCTTTTTCTGAGATTGTTATAAACAACTTAAGCATGACGTTTAAATGTTATTAAGAATTGAAGCGTGTTGTTATGTATTGTAATATTTTAAATTGACTGCTTCCAAACAAAAGCTAGTGTATTATTTAGAATTAAGCAACCTCAAAAGTGCTTCCTCTATATTGATTTCTTCTAGAAAAGCCTGGTATCGAGGTTGTAGATTTAGAGTCTTATTATTCTATGACCAAGCTTTTTATTCATAACGTAAATGGTCACATAATCAATTGTAAATAAGAACAATTTGCCAGTAATTACAAACTTTGATAAAATAAGTCCATAACAGTCAATTTTCACGTAATAATCTTCTTCTAATTCTGGGAAACCTTCGCTTGTTCCGCTCAGTACAGAAGTGAGCGCTGTGGATGCGAAAGATCCTGTGAAACATCGAAGAGAGAGAAAACTCTTCAAAGAGAGATAACTTTGAACAAGTTTTTACTGACTGGGTATCATGATATTGACTCAACACTCTTTGATCTAAATAATATTATTTTATAACAGTTCCAGACTAAGTTTTTGTTTTTTAACCATTTTATTTACAGTGAATGAAATATGAGTAAATAATAACTGTGGAGGATTGATTTTGGAGCATATCTTGAGGTTACAAAGCTTGAAGCCATGCTTAAAAATCCCTCCTCCACATTAATTATTTACTTATCGATTATACCTAAAGTTTTATTAATGTTATATTGTCGTTCATTTCTCTTTTGAATCCATCTTGAATTGGCAAACATTTTGAATAAATTACTTCTAATTGAGTGATTTACAAATATATAGATATTTGCATCTACAATAAAGCCAACAGCATATATTATTGGCGTCATTGGTAACCATGGTCCCTTAAATCGACTCCACTTGTAAATGTAGAATAATACTGTAAATATGATTTCAGGCAGAACATTAAATGTCATTAAACTCAATACTATTAGAAATGGAATTAAATAGCTTCTGTTTTTTTTTGCTTGACTTGATTTCTTCTTAATAGTAGGGTTTAATAACCTTGTTTTGCGCAATTTAAAATATATATACATGTACGTTGCAAAATATATCCCTATGGTTATGATCGCAAAGATTGGGACAATAATGAGATGCAAAATCTTCAGTGTATCAACATTGGTGAAGAAATTCAAAAGTACTGCTGCGATGCCACTAAAGCCATTAATTATCCAACATGCTGTTAATAATTTGACTGTTCGCTTTGTAGTCATGTATAACATATATTTGATGTTCAACCATACTTCAAGAAATCGATCAAGGGTGAGTAAAATTACAATCCATATCCATGTGAGTATGATAAAATAAGAATGGAATATGGAAATGACAAGGTACACATTTTGCATGCTGGAAAAAAAACTTGACAAGACAAGTAAATTGGTAATTGAAATTTGACTTGCTATTTCACATACGCTTAAGTTTTGTAAATAAATCTTTTGGTTTTTCTGCAGTTTGTTTGGTTTTCGTAGCAAATATATTCCAATAGAATGTAATATGATTCCTATGAAGCCTAATACCCAACTGATACTACATAGTACTATTCTTAACTCCATTTGGAAATAATGATACTTTAATCATATAATACTTTGCGTTATGTAATGTTCAGCAACAGTTATTGAAGAGCATTGATAGCCTGGAGCAATGCTCAAATATCACTCATCCACAGGGATTATTTGCTCTTATTTTAAACACTGAATTATATTCACTAGTAAAGTAATTAGGTTTTAGTTTGTTTAATTTATCTTTCATTGGTTTGTTCATTCATACATGCATGTATTTATTTGAACAACTGTTTAAGTAAGAACAAATAATACAACATGATGGATGCCATTCACCATCTGTGTAAAGTCAAATTAGTGTTCGAAATAAGAGCAAATAATCACTGTGGAGGAGGGATTTTTGAGCATTGCTTCAGGCTTTCCAACCTGAAGCAATGCTCAAAAATCACTCTTCTACAGTGACTATTTGCTCTTATTTCGAACACTAATTTGGTACAATCTATTGAAGTCACTATAATGATGGCAGTGTTTCTAGTTTTCTATGTTTGTCAACATTTATTGACGTTTGTGAGCTTACTTGAAGAGGAAAAAACAATTTTGTTTAGGATGGTTAAACCTTGATCGTGTCCTATAACTCCATTATTTGAAATATAAATAAGATAGTAAGGGATCATCTCCAAAATTCATTCCCAGGGGAAGAGTGATCTTCCAATTGATTGGTTACTTTGTACCGAATAAACCAATCAATTACAAGCTTGTTGACTTCACACTTTTCTTCTTAGGTTAATTTTTGCTCTGATTTTTGAAACGAATTTTGGAGATGGCTCCTAACCAAAGTTAAAAAAGAAGAATCTTGAATTTTCTTTTAATGATCAGAAAAATGTTTAATTGTATATATATTATTTTGAACAAATTACACAAGGAATTTAAAACCATCTAAAAAAATCAAGTCTTTGCAAGTTATTGTGCAATTAAAAATTTGTAGTGATGTAAAATGGTAAAAAAATTATTAGTACTTGTGAAGAAGGGTCACAATGTGAATGTGAATTGGAATGAAGGTTTTAACGGGTCGGTTTTAATGAATTATTGGTACAAAGTATTTAACAAACCGTTACAGAGATTTTAATGGATTGGTACAAAGATTTTAATAGATTAGTACAAAGATTTTAATGGATTTGTACAAAGATTTTTATGTATTGGTACAAAGATTTTAATAGATTGGTACAAAGATTTTAATGGATTGGTACAATAATTTTTATGTATTGGTACAAAGATTTTTATGTATTGGTACAAAGATTTTTATGTATTGGTACAAAGATTTTAATGGATTAGCACAAAGGTTTTAATGGATTGGTACAATGGCTTTAATGGATTGGTATAAAGATTTTAATGGATTGGTACAAAGATTTTAATGGATTGGTACAAAGATTTTATTGGATCGGTACAAAGATTTTATTGGATCGGTACAAAGATTTTATTGGATTGGTACAAAGATTTTAATGGATTGGCACAAAGATTTTAATAGATTTTAAGAATTTTAAAAGAAAGATATTAAAGATGTTTTCATGACCAACATTATCTGAACTAATTGGAAAAGCTCAAAAAAACATGTAATCTATGTACATGTATGAATTTCTCTGGGCAGGAGCTGTGCGATTTAAGGGAATGTTTTGATTACATTTTATGCCTTTTTTCTGTCCAAACTTTTAGTTATACATGAAAATACTGCTAGGTTTTACACCGTTATGAATGAGAAAAAAAGAAAACACAGACAAAATCAAATTATTTATCTTAATCTAATGCATAGATCTACATACTTTACATGCAACTAGTTCATTTTCTTTTTCTAATGACTGTTCTTATAGTAGCACTACTCTTATAGTGTATCATAGATACAAGCCTGAATATAACTGCCGGACATCACCTGTGGAGGAGTGTTTTTTGAGTATAGTGTTCAGCTTTTAAGCTTAACACTATACTCAAAAAACACTCCTCCACAAGTGATGTCTGGCCTTTATATTCAGGCTTGAGATACGAGTGTGTTCATAGTAATATCATACATAATGTGTGTATGTGAATTATTTCTTTGTGCTAGATTTTACTTTCACTCAGTTTGATAGGCTACTTTCGATGCTGTTGTGTTTACTGTGATATCCACATGCATGTAAACGGAAGGAAGAGTATTACAAAATAGTTTTTGAAACAGCTTTATAAGCTCTTTCGAGTAAAATGATTGACTATTTGCTAAAGACATGTGGTACCATTTGCCATCCTTAATATCTAGCCCTCTGTTGACAAGTTGTGATTATACCCGTATATGAGAGATTTTGAGATATATCACTTGTTATTTTTTGTATATTATTTTTATAGAGATAACGATACCATATATGCATCTTCGGGTGAATCATTTAATGGTATGTCTATTATTTTATGATTGGTTGTATTTATATCGAGAGTTATATTTATAAAGTTGTATATTGACAGACTTGAGGCATCTAAGACATGCTTAAGATATGAAAATAACATTTGATGAGAAAGATCTTCATTCAGTTAATAAAAATTGAAAAGAAAAATGCATTCCACTGACGATTTTCAAAAAGATTCAGTAGAATATGTAATGATCTTTACTTTGTTTGTTCGTGCAGGGCTTGAAATAACTGCTGGTCATCACTGTGGAGAAGAGATTTTTCAGAATATTTTCAGCCAATTTGGTTGAAAAATAACTCTCCTCCACAGTGATGACCAGCAGCTATTTCAAGCCCTGTCGTGTATTAAACATAATTGTTGCTGGTTTGGTCAATATTTCATAATACACGAAAACAATTTTTAACATTTAGATTTAAAAACATCACAAACACAACACAAAGCAACATCTGCATGTTATAACGGTAAAAACCAATTTTAATTTTTTCACCTTTTCAGACCTTTTTGAAAGGATCTGAAGGGCTTCACATGACACACTTTGCTAAACTGATAATAAATTTAT
Source organism: Neoturris breviconis (assembly GCA_032360805.1). Taxonomy (NCBI): domain Eukaryota; kingdom Metazoa; phylum Cnidaria; class Hydrozoa; order Anthoathecata; family Pandeidae; genus Neoturris; species Neoturris breviconis. Next base: position 15,109 of record JAULBZ010001473.1, on the reverse strand, counting down.
GAGCTACATGTCTAGTCACTAAAAATGAGAACATAGGTAGTTTTTACCTAGACCCCCAAACTCTTAAATGAGCTTTACCTTAAGCAAGCCTGTAATTGATTGGTTTCTTCGATACCTGAAGATATTCCATTGGCAAAAATTGACTCACATGATGTGTGATGTCAACTTTTATTATAAAAATGTCTTCTTGTGGCTTTCACAGCAAATTTTTCACAGAGTAGAAATAAAACTTTAAGAAAAATACAAAAACTCTTAGATATTACCTGTGGAAGAGTGTTTTGTGACAATAACTTGCAGCCGAAGCTACAATTAAAAATCACTCTTCCACAGATTATGTTCTGCAGTTTTCAGACTAGAATTAATTAGAAAAGGTATCACGGCAGCTTGTTTTTTGTACCTTGTAAAAATTCTCAATGTTATGATTTCAGAGTACAGTATAATGTAATTTGAGATTTTGTTGTCTCCAATATTTGTGAGATTACCCAGGATATATTTACCCTTGAAATGTTTGGTAATATTTGCAGTAAGCATTGTCTGTTTTCTACCCACTGTATCATTGAGAAATACCACTTTATGAAAATATATTTCAAGTCACTAGGTTTATATTTTTTCTACATTATTTTCTTCAAGATGACTCAAATTCATTGGGATGGATAACTCTAAATGTTGGTGGAAAATGTTTTACAACTACACGGTAAACTTCTACTGCCTTTAACCTTGTTTTACCTGAGGCAGAAAGTTAAAGTGCCTGCCCCTATTGTCATTTTTAGCCTGCCAAATGATGATCGGATGGGCTATTGCTATCACTTTTCTTTTTAGATCATGTTCTTGAGCTACCATTTTGAAATTTGGTGCCAGTATTTAAAGCCATATTTCAGAAGGACTCGCCAAAAATCTTTTGATTTCTTCCACTCGGGAGCCTATATATATATATATGTAGTCCATATACATGTAGCTTATATAAATATAGCCAATATACATATAGCCTATATACATCTAGACTATCTAGCCTTGATACATCAAGGCTATATACATAATCTATACAGTCCTTAGCATACATATGGCCTATATACATAGCCTATGCATATAGTCTATTATTCACATAACCTATGTACCCATTGCCTGTAGGATATGCATTTAGTCTATACATATATCATATACATATAGCCTGCAGCCTATATAGTCTATATACATGTATGCCATATACATAATAACCTATATACATGTAACATACATACATTTGGCCTATATATACATAATAGTCTATGGATATACTATATGCATATAGTCTATATACAGATCCTAAAGCCTGTATACATAAAATGTATACATTTATTTTTGGATGTAAAATTGTATCAGACAAGGATCTTATTTTTGGGGGATGAGAGGTTGCTTATACATAGAGGGAGGGAGGGAGGGCACTTAATTTTGGACTTTTATAAAGTACTTATGTAAACTATAATAGCACATGCTTGTATATATAGCACATGCTTGTATATATAGCATATGCTCGTATCTATATTAAAGAACATGAGAACATAATTAAATATATCACCATGACAATATAGGAACGCTATAGCATTATGTAGTGTTCATAGTACTATGATGTAAAATGTATTCAAATCATATACAGGTGATAGGTTTATATTTCACTCTGTTTGCCGAGCTACTTTTGATACCATCGCTTTGATTTTTCATCTTCTAAACAAAGTTTGGACGGGCTATTACTATCACTAGAGTTATTATTATTAGTTATTAGAACATGTTCCGGAAGTGCTGGTATGGTGGCAGCATTCGAGATGATATTTCAGAAACCTACCTTTCTATGTTCAAGAATGAAATAAATGTTTTACAGAGAATGACACTTGTTGTAAATTCAACATTGCTACGAAGAGATCTAAAATATTTACGAGCAGTGTGGGCATTGCCGCACAATTGTCATTTTGTTAGCAGTTTATTTAAATTTATGGCAGACGATTTAAAACGCTCTTTTTCTCAGAGGTCTCAAGTTTAGAATTATTTCTAACATAACTATCAGGGCAAAGAGCAAGATTTTGGGTGGCACATAGACTGCCGACATTGGCAATTCAAATATGGCTATCTTTAATTATTCTTATGTGAATTATAAATCATATATCTTTTTAATGCTTATTTACAAGTTGATAGGAACCAATCTTTATGTTTTTAAAGGTTATAGAGAAATGTACATAGCCTGGGATACTCATGCATTATAGCTTATGCGTATATCATAACAGCCTATGTACATATATAGCCTATATACATATAGCCTATATTCATTATTTTTTATACATACATGAATATAGTAGTCCATATACATATAGCCTATATATGCATATGTCGTATCCTACATAAATAGATGGCAATATAGTAGTCCATATACATATAGCCTATATATGCATATGTCGTATCCTACATAAATAGATGGCCTATATAGGTGTAGCCTATATAAATGTAGCCTATACACATAGCCTATATAAATGTAGCCTATACACATAGCCTATGTATACTTATACATGTGGTCTATACATATATCATATAGAAATAGCCTGTATACATATAGTATATATACATATAGCTATATACATATAACCTATATACATGTTCTCTACATACATATAGCCTATATACATACCCATACATATGTGATTATTCCCTATAGGAAAATAGGAATACTATTATCTTATATAGTGTATACATAGTACTACTATGATGTATAGTTATGTGGATCCTTTCCATGTGCTGCAACCCCTTACATAAATTGTAAGACATTTTTGAATTTTAGCAAGCAATATACCAAGCCAAACGCAAGTGCTGAAAATGACAACTAGAAGTCCCCTGAGATTTACCTTGTAGAATTAAGACTTAGGATCTTAGGAATTTTTGCAAACTTGACAAATTTTGTTGCTTCTAGCAGCCTAGTACCCATGCTCTTGGTGCAAATGCGATTTTCCTTTAAGTTTGTCTTGCTAATCGAAATTTAAGTATTTTTGCCTATTTTGAAATTCCAAATATTTGCACAAATTTCACTTTGTCTCAAATATTAACGTGAGCGGTTGTAGGTTAAACTTTCACTTGATTTGGCGGCTTACTTTCAATACCGTTGCTTTGATTAACATTTGTTCTATAACATTTCTCATATCCATTTAGAAATACTCTTACTAAATATCCAGATACTATGCTTAGTAGAATGTTCAATAATACAGGTATTTTATAACAATTTTATTTTGATGTTAAACACCTCCAGTTCTAGAAATGTTATACAATTAGGTAAGAAGTGCAAGTCTCAAAAATAGTGTGGTTTTGTTTTAGCCCACCAAACAAATGGGATTGCAATCACTTTCCAGTGTCAGCATCGGCAGTGTCCTGCTTTTCTTAATTGACCATGTTCTCGAAGTGCTACCATTTTGAAATTTGGTACCAGCATGGAAGCCAATATTGTAGAAGAACTTAGCAAAAATATCCACTTGGTCCCAAGTTTCAGGCAAAAAGGGTCCAGATTGCATTTTCAGTCCATTGGACTGAAAAGGCGTGGTACCATCCTGAAATTTGGTTTGACATTCTAAGCAATATTACCGCTGACCAATTTTTTTTCGATTTTGTCGACTCTGAACTGAGTATCGATGAAAAAGGGATTTTTTCAAAAGTGGAGACTTTCTGATTTATATGAGACTTTGACCACTAAAAGTTATAGTAAATATCTTACCAAAATGTTTATTTGTATTTCAAGGAAGCCTCCTGATCAATGTTTTGAGATATAAAGTTAATGTTGAGAGATAATTACAGAAAAATTTGGTTTTGGGAAGCTTCCTTCTTCAAATTTGAAATAAATATTAATGTTATCCACTTTAGGATTGTAAAACATTTAATTACTACCATGAGTATAAGTTGGTTTTTGTAACATTAATAATTAGTTCCAATGCAAATTAGAAATACTATACGTGATTCAACAGAGAAAGATTTTTTTAATAAATGGTTCCTACTCCAAATAGTATGTATTTTGAATGTGCAAAACATCCTAACATGATAAATTGAAAATAGACTGAATAAATTATAAATTATAAATTATAAATTATTTTTTAGAACATTGGCAAAGTGCCGTCGACCAAAATGGTTCATATCTCATTGATAGAAGTCCTGAATACTTTGAACCAATTCTTAATTTTCTGAGACATGGGATGCTTATCTTGAATGATGGAATTAACCCCAGAGGTATGCTATTCTCTTATTCTTCTTTGTCCAGTGGGCAAAAACTTGTTTAAAGTCCGCAGTACGTACATAGTACGTCATCAACGTTATACTAGCATCTTTACTGCTGACTTTAAACAAGTTTTTGCCCACTGGACATTTACCTTAGCCACCAGTGGTTGACCCATAAAGCATCGATTTTATCTTGAATGGTTTCTTCTATCTTGTACATATCCACATTTCTTGGGCATCCCTTTGTAAATCATGCTCACACTCTATGAAGTGTCCCTTGCATATCCACATTTCCTGGGCATCCCCTTGTAACTCATTCTCCTATAATTGGTTTGTCCCTCTTCCTCTAACTCACATTGAAGGGAGGATTATTTAGCCCGGCAAACAAGGTTTTACTACAATGTGATGTCCCCTCTTTTTTGTAGAATTAGAATTTTTCTGTGCAGAATTTATTTCTAATCATTTTGGTTCTGTTACATTAGGCGTATTATGTTTTGGATGTATATAGTTTCGCAAATTTTTGCTTGAATTATCATGTAAGTATGAAATCTTGACAAATTTTTTTCCCAATTTGCAAAGTTTACTGCTTGCGAAATCAAACTAAAAGCTAAATTTGTAAAACTTTACTATCAAAATATTTGCTGTTGTGCTTCGGAAAAGTTTGCACAAGCTAAATTAAATACTTGCGGGAAATATACACATAAATTTTAATATATCTATGTTAAGTCAAATTTATATTGTGAATTTTTAGGTGTCCTTGAAGAAGCTCGATTTTTTGGTTTGAAGAATGTAATTGATGAATTAGAATCTCATGCAAAGGTATTTACCATTTGCCATGTTAATGACCTGCTTTTGGTTCGTTTCTTAGTCATGACAGTGGTCGAAATAAGCATGAATATTCACTGTAAAGGAGTGATTCTTGAGCATAGCTTCAGGCTACAAAGCCTGAAACTATGCCCAAAAATCCTTCCTCCACAGTGATTATTTGCTTTTATTTCGAACACTGCAGGAAGAAACAAACCAATTTAACTTCATTGTCTTTACAATGTCATTGCTGTGTTGAGACATGAGGAATTGGGGATTGTTCGAGTAGGTTTTCTTGTGAGCTATAAAATTTAAAGAGTACTCATGTTGGCCACATTATTTCTCTTCTTTTGGTGCTAGTAGGTATAAATATATACTGATACTGAAGTCAATTTATTTTTAGAAACTTTTGGAAACTCTTGCTGTTTGTTTGGTTTTGTATTGCAATTGTTTCTAATCACGAGTTCGTTGATATGGCAATGTTGTCCAGAAAAACTCATAGTGCTGAAGACTTCTGAATTCGGACGGTGTATTACAACATTATTTTAATACACAGTCCGAATTACACGGGTCCGTATTCAGTAGTCTTTCACACTGTGACTAGGTTCTTGTAAATATTATTTCTCATTTTTAGGTAACTGAGAAAGAAGAGCGTTCTGTGAGTCGTTCAGAGTTCATGCGCTTGTTGATGACAACTTCTTCTGTTGAAGAACTTCGATGCCAGGTAAATGTTTATTTCAAGTAACCAGAAAGACCTACAACAAACACGGACAGATTTCTTCATTTAAACAACTGAAATATTCCAAAACTAAGATATTTATATATCACTTCATCAGATCAGCAAGCCGGCAAATAAATGACAGCTATCACCTGGAGGACGGCAAATAAATGACAGCTATCACCTGGAGGACGGCAAATAAATGACAGCTTCACCTGGAGGACGGCAAATAAATGACAGCTATCACCCGGAGGACGGCAAATAAATGACAGCTATCACCCGGAGGACGGCAAATAAATGTCAGCTATCACCTGGAGGAGGAATGTTTTTTTTAGTATAGTTTTTCAGCTTCAAAGCAGCAAATTGTACTGTAAAATCCTCCACAAGTGATGCTCGATTGTTATTTCCAGGTTTGAATATACTGTGCAGTAATGAGCAAATAATCATTGTGGAGGAGTGATTTTTGAGCATTGCTTCAGGCAACAAAGCCTGAAGCAATGCTCAAAAATCCCTTCTACACAGCAATCACCTAACATTTAGTGAATGTACAAATATGTTTGTATAAATGTCTTTTAGTTTTTATGTGTAGACCTCAATGTTTTTGTTTGTAAGAGTTAAAACTTAGTGTTTTGTTTGCAGGCTGTAAACTCTAATGTTTTGGGTGTAAGCATCAGTCTTATTTGCAAGGTGTAAACTTCAGAGTGTGCACCTCAGTGTTTTGTTTGTAAAGTGTGCACCTCAGTGTTTTGTTTGTAGAGTGTGCACTTCAGTATTTTGTTTTTAGAATGTGCACTTCGGTGTTTTGTTTGTAGAGTGTGCACCTCAGTGTTTTGTTTGTAGAGTGTGCACTTCGGTGTTTTTTTTGTAGTGTAAACTACAGAGTTTTACTTGTAAAGTGTGTAAACCTCAGTGTTTTGGTTTGGTAGAATGTATACATCAGTATTTTATTTGTTTACTTTTAGGGTGTAAACCTGAGTGGAGCAGATTTATCATATTTAGACCTTCGTTCAATAAATTTTCGACATGCGAATCTTTCTGGGGCAAATTTACAAGGTGCATCTATGGGTGGGTGTCAACTATTACTGGCTAATTTATCTGGTGCATGTTTAGATGTAAGTGTCAGTGTTAGTTAGCCTTTTGAACCTGTCTTGTCAACTTGTTTGGGGAACTGTTTTCTTAGAGCCTGAAAATAACTGTCTGACATTACCTGTGAGAGAGTGACCTTGATTGCTACTAAAACATATACACTGCAATACATCGATTTAGCCTCCACTTTCGAATAATCCCCCTCGATTTGTAACATTGTACATCATAATGGGAATTTCACTCAAACTATAATGCATTGTTTTACTATATGTTATATATACTTAACACACTATATATTTATTACTAACATTTTATACAAAAGGCGTAAAGCATAATCAGTTATGTCACAAGTTTACAGTGTAAAAAAATTGATTTGAAAATGCACGCTGTCGCGTTTGAAACGTTGTCAAAATAAAATATGGGTTCGTTATAACTAGTATCGTTTTTTTGTGTGTTTTTACACACCATTTGCTATGTTTCAACCGACTTTCGCCTGTTAATATTCCATAGGTGGATTTCCATTAGCGGAAAATTCCGCGCGGAATTCAAAAGAAGACATTCTATTGGTAGAAATTGACATCACACGACAATTTCAATCAATGGAATGTCTTCTAATGGAAATCCAATTTATGATATTTTAGGACGTGTCAATGGAAGGTATACAAATGAAACGAGCGAATTTAGAAGGCGCTTCTATGAAAAATTGTAAATTTGAAAATGTATCCAGTACAAATATTTGTGGAGCTAATTTAGAAGGTAAGAAATGTATAAACGGAGAGCGAGTTGAAAACAACTTTCGGAAATCCCCTATGCAGGAGTGTTTTTTAATATACAAAAAAACACTCATCCATAGGGGTTCTTCAGCAGTTATTTTCGGACGAGCGGCAAGAGTACTTAATATTAGTTGCACTTAGTTGGACACGTATATATAACATCGATATTTGTTGTGATAGGATGAAGCATGTATTCCAGTGAGCACACAACATCGGATAATTGTCGAAACAACGTCGTGTGCCTTACGAGACCTCGAGTGAAAATTTATTGTAACGCAAAAAATTCAATTATGCGACCATCACAAAAAGCTTGAATATTGTATCGAGGCCTTTTATTTTTCTATTTTTTTCTTAGCTTACCCAGTCAGTAAGAACGCTGTGATCAAACGACTCCAAAAACATCAAACATTGTTTGATTATGGTCGTTCCTGTAGAGTGCACTCCAACAAATGCGATATACATTAACATCGAAAACTTACGGACAATAAAAGTTTCGACGTTGAGGAATGTCTGAAAAATGTTGTTAGCTTAAATTTTTAGCTACTGAACGTTTAGGACCCAAATTTGCCCTTATGAATAATTTTTCCCTCGCGCCGAAGTTTGTTTGGATTGTCCGAACTTTAGGTATTATTTTGTCCGAAATAGCGCAAAGACATTTGTTGCTGAGGTATTTTCGCCGAAAATAATCAACGCCGAACTTTTTGATGTTAATGTATGTTGTTCTCTAAATCAACTAGTTAAAAACCGTATCTCAAAGAGAGCAAGCGTCAGAATTACCCAAGTACGTAGGAAACAGTCCTATTCACAAATATATAAAGAGACTGACTGTTAAAAATAGAAACTTAGTGCAATGCAATAACTTATTTTTTTGTTATTTGTATGGTTATATTACATTGCAACAAGTGTCTAGTTTGAGCAGCCAACACCTTATTTACATGTATTTGTAAATAGGTCTATGGTCAACGATCTTGCAATCAATTGGCTTCATTGTACCGGAGAAACCAATCAATTGCAACTTCTCTGGCATAACGTCCCTTTTCTTTCAGATTTTGACTTATTTTGAACCCTGAATCTGTATTTAACTAATAAGAGAAATAAGAGTAATTAATCACTGTGAAGGAGGAACTTTTGAGCATAGTTTCAGGCATTGAAGCCTGAAGGAATATGCTCAAAAATCACTCCTTTACAGTGATTATTTGCTCTTATTTCGACCATTTTTTATTCAGGTGCAAATCTTAAAGGTGCAACGTTAGAAGGTAGTCAAATGAGTAATGTCAATTTACGATTAGCGATATTAAAAGGTGCTAATATGCAAAATTGTGTTTTAAGAGAAGCTATACTTGCAGGAGCTGATCTGGAGGTGATTATCAGTTATATATTGCAAGCCTGAAAGAAAGGAAGCCTTTACATGGACCCCTAAATGATTTTCATCCTAAACGATCTTGCATTTGATTGGTTTCTTTGTACCGAAGAATCCAATCAATTGCAAGATCGTTTAGGAGTCCGTGCAAAGGCTGCTTAAATGCCAGATATCACCTGTTGATGAGTGTTTTTGTAAAAACCCTCCCCCACAGGTTATTCTTGGCAGTTATATTCAAACCTGTTTTGACTTTCTGTTGAACGTTTGTTTTAATTCAAAAGTACAATGTGTTCAAAATGTATATGCCCAATTCATTTAAAAAAGTTATTCGATTTTATTCAAAGGAGGGAATTGGATCTAAACAAAGTGAAGGAGCGTTACAGAAATAAATTGTGTTATAGAAAATGTTCGTACCCACTATTAGTTGTCAAGTTTTAATATAGTTTTCAACTTTAAAACTGAAACTGTACTAAAAAAACACTTCTCCACAGATGATGTCTGTCAGTTATATCCAGGAAGCTTGAATGATCTTTTTTTTTTAGAATTGTAATCTTACTGGTGCTGATTTACAAGGTGCAAATTTACGTGGTGCTAATGTGGTGGGTACTATCTTCTTAGATATAGTTGCTCCTCTACACATGGTTCACCTTATGTAAGCAACCTCTACACATGGTTCACTTTATGTAAGCAACCTCTACACATGGTTCACCTTATGTAAGCAACCTCTGCGCATGGTTTACCGTATGTAAACAACCACACGAACAACCACACGAATTTTAATGTAGAGTATCCTTCCAAATGACGAAATCACATGGCTTCTAAATATGCGTGCGACATTGGATGAACGTCGAAACAACGTCAACACGTAGGAACAGTGAAAACATAATTTTAAGAACATTATACAAATTCATTCAGCCTTAAAAAAGGAAAATTCCGCCCAAAAATCAAAAGAAAATATCCCATTGGTAGAAATTGACATCACACGATGTGTGATGTCAATTTCTACCAATGTAATGTCTTCTTTTAAATTTCGCACGGACTTTTCGGCCTAATATAAACCAACTTTTTAGTAATCTCACTACACTTGGACGTGTATGCCAAGTGGGCTAAAACTTGTTCAAAATCCGCAGTAAAGACGCTAGAACAACTTCGTTCGATGTTGCTCTAGCATCCACTAGATAGCGAAGGTGATCAACTTACATTGGTGTAGTAGCTATACTTCTCACTCACGAAGTAATAATTTACTCAATGGCATAAACATATAGCTTGCATGCTATGGACTCATTGAGATTGAGATTAGTATAAACCCGCATGCGCAAAAAATGAAAAAACTTTGGTGGCGGGCTTGGTGGTAGCTGCATGATGGTTGGCTATAAATTTTACAATAAATATTCGTTAGCAAATCCAAGTCGAGTAAAATCGTAAACCAAAATATACCAAACGTTATGTTGTTTGGATTTTTCTGATTATATCCATATTCTAGTCTATAAAATAGGATGCTTTCTAATGAGAGTGTGTTTCCAAAGAGAATATTTGTTTCATCAATTTAGTCCCCGCTGACATACGATTATGTTTTCATTTCTTAAAATCAGTAAATTAAATAAAATCTCATGTAAGCCATCACATGTGGGAGATACGGTATAAGTTAATAGGTATATTTATACAGTGCTCAAAATAAGAGTAAGTAATCACCGTGGAGGAGTGATTTTTGAGCATAGCTTCAGGCCAGGCAGTCAGAAGCTATACTCAAAAATACCTTCTCCACAGTGATTAGTTACTATTCGACCCCTGTTAATAGGCTATTTTTAGACTAAATTTATATTTACATTTTTGTTTATAACCTATAATTTGTAGCCTGATGTACAGACGAAGGTCGATCCTCTCTTTCTCTCTCTTAGGTAACCTTTAAATGGACCCCGAAATGAGTTTCACCATAAACGATCTTGCATTCGTACGAAGAAACCGATCAAGTGCAAGATCGTTTAGGGTGAAACTCATAGGTCCATGTAAAGGCTGCCTTAGTCGGTTTACTTCTGCAGTTAATGTAATGCATTGACATCAGATGTCATCAGATGTCATTAACACGAAATGCGTTAATGGATGATAATTTATGCATTATTGATTGATTTATTTAAAATATGCTTAATTCAATTCTTCATTGCGGCATAATAATTTTAACGGTACCAAAGCTATCATGAAAAAGAAAGAAATATTTTTCTGTTGCATAAATTACCAACTATTAACGCGTTTTGTGTTAATGAATTCTGACGTCGATGTATTACATTAACTGCAGAAGAAAACAGGCCAAGTGAGAGCTGGAATAATCGAACTTGGTCTGTGGAAGAGGCTAATAATTTGAAATAAGAATCTACCATATAAATATATAGATAAATTAATTAATTAAAACGTTTGTTAACGTTGAGTTCCACAAGGCGAAAAATTCACTACGAGATCCGAAATCACGTGTGACGTCAATTTCTACCAATGAAATATCTTTCGCAGCGATTTTTTTTCGATTAGTGGAAATCAACATTTAGTATTGTCGAAATAAGATGCACTGTTCATTTTCAATGGGCAAAAACGTGTTCAAAGTCCACAGTAATGACGCTAGAACAGCATTGTTCGACGTTATTCTAGCGTCTTTACTGTGGACTTTGAACAAGTTTTTGCCCACTTAAAATACTTTGTGCCATGAAATTCTCATTCGCGCCAATAATTTTTGGAGCCTTGGATACAGTTTCTAGTAAATGCCAGGTCTGAACAATAATAAGAAATATAAGAAATCGAAAGAAGATATATAAAATTTTCATGAAACTTTCTACAATGGAAATATGTATTCATGGAATTTCTCGGTGGTAACTTAGGCCGATATGTATCTGGTTCAATTTTGTTTTTATCGCCATAATACACAATTTGCTGAATTTGGCTGATGCTGATATTCTTTGACTGTGTATTTGTGATATTCGAAGATATTTTGTCATCAATTTCCTGCCCATATGCTGGTGGCCGGAGTGTGAATATAATCGATAATAGTTCATATTGCCAATTATTTTATTTATGCATACATTTTATTATTTCAAAAATATATGTTATTTCAAAAATATATGTTATATTTGTCCTTATCTTCTTGTGTGGTTGTAAACATGATTCACTTTAGAACTAAAAGCTGATATCCACTAAGCGAAGTGTGACCTCAATTTCTACCAATGGAATGTCTCCTTTTCGAAATATTTCGCCTAGTGAAAATCCACCTTAAGTAGAAATAAATGAATAAAATTGAATTAATAAATATAATTTTATTTTTTGCAATTCCAAAATGTCGTGACGTAATACCTGGTAATACTAACTTCGATATGAATTATTTTTAGCCTCCTAACAAAGTTTGGACAGGCTATTCCTATTGCTATCACTTTGCGGCGTCTCGACCATGTTCCAAAAGTGTTGCCATTTTGAAATTACGTACCAGCATTGCAGGCGATATTTCAGTAGGATTCACGAGGAAAAAAATGGACTTCATCCACTCGAGACCAAGCACCGAGCAAAAAAGATCTAAATTTGGTATCGGCACTTTAGGCAATCTTACGAGACTGCTGACCTAATTTAATCCGATTTCGTCAGATCGGGAACGAGTATCGGCAAAAAATAGAAAGCATGGACTTGAAGGAAGTGCTTCTTCTAGTCGGTAGGCTATTTACGTCTTGTGGTTAGAAAATAAAACATCGGCATTGACATCAACCTAAACCCAATGGACAAAAACTTGTTCAAAGCCTAAATTTTTGAATTCTTTCCGTAAAAGTAATAAACGTGGACTTCTATGGGATTTTGACCATCTTTAAAGATACCTTTATATGTACAAAACATACCAACAATCAGTTTTTTTTAGAAAAGAAAGTAAAGGAGGTATATTAAAAATAGAGAGGAAATGTTTTTAAAAAGCGTTCTTACATTGCAGTGTTTCTTTATTTTTAAATTGTAACAGATGATAGATAACAGTATTTTATTAGATGTTACAAGCACTAAAGCATATAGCCGATGCATATAACCTACATACATAGGCATAAGGTAACATAAATGATTGATATACATGCTGTATACACATCTACCAAAGTATTTTGCCAATGCATATCGTATGTGTACGATTTAGCCACAGTGCATCTACAGTGGAGGCTCTAATTAACGGAGACCATCAGTGTAAGAGGTTTGTCCGATAAATAGAGCTATCCGTTTATTATAGCCTGAGTTCCAGTCCCTAACTACGACAAGTAGTAGTATAGATCTATGTGGTTGTAGAAAGAGATTTAATGCACAATATGCATTTGTTTCTTTAGTTGAAAAATGAAAAAGACATTTTTGGATAAACACGGCTATGCTGGAGCTATGCTGATGGATTTGTCTAAGGCTCTTGATACCTTGAACCATGAGCTACTCATAACATAGCAAAATTACATGCATAAGAATTTAGCAAAGAATTTCTTTGTCTTGTACATAGTTAATTGACAAATAGATGGCAGAGAACTAAAATAAAATCGTTTAGTTCATGGAGTAAACTTATGTTAGGAGTTCCTCAATGCTCAGTGTTAGTTTTATTATGCATGCAACCATGATCTAGAAGCACTTCTACAAAGACTAGAACACGACTGTATTTTAGCCATTGAATGGTTTGAAAGTAATTACATGAAATTAAATGGCGATAAATGCGATAAAAGCGATTGGGCGAGAGTAACCAAAATATGAGACAGTTCACATGAACAATTGCTAGGAGTCGATAAAGACCTTAAGTTTAATATACACATTTCAAACATTTCTATAAAAGCTGGACAAAAGCTTACCGCATTAGGAGGGATAAGCAAGTTGATTCCTTTGAATAAACGAAAAACCCTATTTAAGGCATTTAAGAGAATCACAGTTTGCTTATTGGCCCTTGACATGGATGTTTCATGTTTGAATAACAAAATAAATCATCTCCATGAAAGGGCGTTAAGATATGGTCATATGTCACAAGACGTAAATAGTAGTTATAACGACTAGAAGAAGCACTTCCTAATCAAGTACTACAACATACTATACATTTAATTATAATTAATACAAGAAAACAAAATGTTTGTTTTGAAGGATATGCTACGTGCTTATTTTAACTATATTTAGTTGTACGAAAGTAAATTAGAAATTAATAGCCCATGCGGGCTTATGGATTTGTGCTGATTCATGTAGCCCGTTTGTATTTTATCACGATAGATTCAAAGTAGACACATCCGTGCGTGAACAAGATCGCGTATTAAACGGTGATATAGTTGTTTAGCGACTAAAATCGGGAAATGATAGACCAATACAGTATGCAGTAGCGGAATATGAAAACTTGCATTTTTTGTAGAGCATAAATTTACTAATCTCCTCCTCCGTAGAGCTTGCATACCATAACCACCCATAACCATACCATAACCACCCATAACCATGCCATAACCACACCATAACCACACCATAACCACACCATAACCACACCATAATCATACTATATATCCATGTCATATATCCATACCATATATTCATACCATGTATCCATACCATATATCTATACCATATATCCATACCATATATCTATACCATGTATCCATACCATGTATCCATACCATATATCCATACCATATATTCATACCATATATCCATACCATATATCCATACCATATATTCATACCATGTATCCATACCATACATCCACATCATATATCCATATCATATATCCATACCATATATCCATGTCATATATCTATACCATATATCCATACCGTATATCCATACCATATATCCATACCATATATCCATACCATGTATCCATACCATACATCCACATCATATATCCATATCATATATCCTTATCATATATCCATCCATATAACCATACCATATATCCATATCATATATCCATACCATATACATGCCATATACCCATGCCATATATCCATACCATATATCCCATTATTTAGATTTACTTAGATTCAATACGACGCGTTATTGAAAATCTTCGGTAACCATAAAATTAGCGCTAACTCCCCAACTACAATCTCTCACGTAAATGTTTGAGACAAGGTGAAATTTGTGCAAAAATTCCGAATTTCAAATTAGACAAAAAGACTTAAATTTCGATTAGCAAGA
>JAULBZ010001472.1:0-22040 GCA_032360805.1 Neoturris breviconis | reverse complement strand
TAATTTGTTCACCTTTCATTTGCTTTTCACCCCATTTAAAAATATTATTTACTTTTTGAGATAATTACTAATTTGTATAATGGCATGTAAAAAAATCGCTCTGAAAATATGTCAGGTCTGCCTGAAACAACGGTGGCTACAGTGTCTAAAGAGTGTATATTCCGGACATGATATTCCGTGTTCTATGAGAAGCTCTATTTTATGCAATTGATACAACAATTTTTTGGATTGGCCGTTAAGAGGGGGGAGGGGGGGAGTCAGCACCTTAACGGCCAAGCCGTTGGCGTTAAAGATTCGAAAATAGATTGTCGACTTGTCGACGGCCCCTAGATCTGTTGCTATAATATATACGACACTATTAGTTGGGATCAATAAAGGAGAAATTAAATATAAATATTTCCTTACTTTTATTAGCACTTTTTTGAGCAAGTGAATACTCTCCATCCTTAAAGTACTTGGATATATCGGCGAATAACTGGGAAATGTTTACCTCATCTTTGGCAGCCATCTTGAATAATGTGGCTAATGTGGTTCTGTGATTCCTCAAAATACACAAAAATCATTCTGTGAAATACACAAAAAGGTTCTAAATGGACTTCGGACTTTTCTCATTTACAATTTGACGCGCAAAGGAAGACGGAGCTCTCCCTGCCAACTGCAAAACTTTAATATTTTTGCAAGTTTTTGGTAGCTATGTAAGCAGTTTTTTTGTGTGTATTCAGATTTTAAAGTGTGTTTGAACTTATGCGATTAATTGTTTTGGTAAACGCAAATATTGGCAATACTTATGTTATTGCATATGCAACACACGGACAAATGTCTCCTGTCTGGTCTGGGTGATACCCTGGTGTCTGGAGTGGCGTATAGCTAGACTGATGTTTTGTCTGTTCTGGTCTGTCACTTATTTTGAAACATTCCCCTTGATTTAAAAGCATTTGAAAGCAAACACAAGCACAGCAGGGGCGTCAAAAGGGGGCGACCATTGTCTGTTGCTTGTTTACACCGTAACTGTAACAAACACTATCAGTATCTTGTGGTTAACAATTATATCTTCATGTGTAAACATGTCTGGTCTCTACAAATCTGTTTTTCAACTAATTCCAAGTGGTCCCTATTGTCTATCGTTCAGTCATAATAACCATAACCCTTTCGATATGTGTGATGTTGAAGTCTTGTAAATGTGCTGGGAGTTTTTCGGTTTTTCATTGCCGTTGCAGAGATATCGATGCTTTTTGTGCTGTTACTTCTTCATGTAATATGTCGGCCTCCCTATCAGACAAATTCCCAGCTCTGCCTTTTCTGGAAGGCTTTCGTAAATATTTTGGAAACAGGCAAGATATTTAGAATGATGATAGTGATAGTGCAAATCACACCCTATGTAAATGCAAACATTTCATTTTGTGTAAAATTAAGTTACATAAGTTCAGTAAAATTCATTATGATGTCAAACTATCATCTCAAATAGTTAAGCTTTTATTTTTCAAACTAAACCTCTCGATATAGAATGTGCAACAGCTTTGTTTTATAAATTTATATTTTCTTTGTAGTTCTGTTTAGGAAAATATGAATTAACATGGATCGGAAAGGTTGGTTTACTGGTGCAAAACAAAAGTTCCAAGGAATATTGGGAAATGACTTTAAGATTAGTAGTTATTATAGATCACAGGAAAAACTTCCTCCAAGATTAAATTTAAGAGGTATATCTGTGGCTGCAAGAGTTTTAGGACATGAAATACGAGATTTTACAAAAAGAGCTACTGGAAAAGATTTAGCTCGTTTACGAGAAAGCGAAACAAGAAAACAAGTTCTGACGACACTTTCAGAGTTAAGAGTAGCTGCTATAAACAAGAATACGAAATACAATTTATTAACATTGGCATGTAATCATAGTACAAACTTTACGTCATCATTATCTCCAGAAGAAATAAATCCAGATATTGATTCAGATTTTGGTAAAAATAATTTACATGAATTCATTGCTAAGTATCATAAACAATGTCTTGAGCAAGAAAACGGCTTTAAAGAAAAAAAAGAAATAAAACCATTTAAACAGAAGGTTATAAAAAGAAAATTGCTTTCAGAAAAGGAAGAAAATTCATTGCAATTAACATGTCGATGTAACTCAGTTGCTCTTGAAGAAAAAAGAAGTAGATCAAGCTTTTTAAGTTGTTGGGAACATCAAGGCATCAATGAAGATAACATAGACAGGTACTTCAGTGGTCGAAATAAGAGCAAATAATTACTGTAGAAGAGTGATTTTTGATCCCTCCCCACAGTGATTGTCCGCTCTTATTATGACCACTGTATTTAAAATTAGGCTTTTTTTAAGATCCTAAAGCCTTGTCCCTATGATAGCAATAACGCAACAAACATCTTGGCGAAGTATCTATTTCTTCTAGTGCGAATGGAAGGCATAAGAAATGATAATTCTTTGCATAAATCTATAGGCAACAATTGAGGCAATTTAAAAATATAAAAAAAGTTTTGATATATATCACCTTGCTCATCGCCAAAAAATTGAATGATCAAAGATATGCCGCTTAACATTCGATAATATATACATTCAATTCTTATGTTTTTATGTTCGAAAGAGCAGTTTCCTTGTTGAAATATATGCAAACAACACTTCCTAATATGGGAAGAACAAAACTTATAGCTACATTCGTTTCAGGCGTGTGTAACTCTCTGAAAATGTGATTGCTCCTCTCTGTTCCTGAAACAGTTTTTTTTTTTACAAATGTTGATGTTCTTTTCAAATTCTTTTTCTAATTATCATGTAAGGTAGCATCATACTTACTTTCTCCCAGTTGTGCCTTCAAATATGTTGACATTATTTTGTGCACAGTTTGTGCGCATATGAACTGAGATAGCATATCAAGGTCTATATGGATCAAACGTGGACAAGGTGGAGATATTTTATTCATATATTTACTAGAGAATTATACTTATCTTGTAATTCAAAGTCACAGCAATCACAAAGGGTAATTGTTTCACTTGTATTTAATGCATTTTATGACGTGTAAGCTACGTTTACATGCTACAATTAATCGAGCTGATTGTGGCTACCATCTTTAAAAATTGAATACGACTAGGGAATATCTGTAGAAAGAATACCTATTTTCCTAAATATATATCTGATTTTTCAAGATGGTAGCCAAAATCGACCCGAGCAATCGTAGTGTGTAAACGTAGCTTTACTTTTCAAATTTCAGGTACTATGCTGAGAATGTTCCTCACTTTAAAACAAGTGCACACAAGTATGACTTAAACATTGACGATAAAGATGGCTGGAAAGAATTTTTAAGAAATGATAAATGTGTTGTCTTTAGAAAGAAACTTCAAAATGGACTATTTGAATATAGAGGTTTGTGCTACAGTAGCTGAAATAAAAGCAAAAAATCACTGCAGAGTCTGAAGCTATGCTCAAATATCTCTCCTCCACAGTGATTATTTACTTTTATTCGACCACTGTACTAGACATTCAAATTAGGGTAAATAATACCTAGGAGTGCATTGTACCAGTGAGATGTGTCTGGAATAGGATATAATAACTATATTATTTAAATTTGTCTACCATAAATGATTGAATAAACGCCTTGGGCATTTAGTAAAAATTTTGCATATTTGGAGTGTATAATTGTCAGAGGTGTATAATTATCCAAAGAAGTTAAAAATTATCATATATTCATAATATATCTATGTCATCGTTTATTAAGCTTTGCTACATTTTCTTTGTTCCAAGCATAGCCAAACATTTATTAAAAAGTCAATATTTTTGGAGGTGTTTATTTGACAGTGACAGTTAATTGACTGGCTTGATCATTTGTAGTATTGTAATTATTCATTTGGTTTAATATTAGCATTGTTTCATATAATTGTTTCGTTTTCGGTTTATAGTAGTACTTCTTTCAACCGAATTATAATTATGATTGATTTTTTAGTGCAAGCATCATTCTTTGATATATCAGCTAATCATTTGTTTACAACACAGGTATGTACTTTTAAATGCAATAGAAAAAATCAGGAATCCAAATTAGAGTCAAACTTCTAGTACCAAAATAACATGTCTGTGACTTCAGGAATCTGTGCTAAAAAATTCCTCCTCCATAGTGATTATTTCCTTATTCTGACCACTGACTTTGGAATAGGAATTACATGCAGATTTAAATTAGACAAAAGTGGTATATATTTATATAGGTGTGTATTAAATGATTGTTTTTTTCTCACAATGAGACCATTCAAGTTAGTTAAAGAGTGTAATTCTTATTTGCTAAATGTTTTGGGTTTTTGTTTTAAATTTTGATTTCATTGTTTTTCAGCTTGATAGTGAATACAGGAAGAAGTGGGATGATTATATTATTGATCTTTGTGTAGTAGATTCTCATAATGCTACCTCATCAGAATTGATTCACTGGGTGACAAAATGTCCTTATCCATTCTCTACACGTGAATATATCTACTTAAGGAGAAAGAAGGTAAAAATATTCTTGTAATCAACTTATAAGTAGTCTATCGCATTTTAGCATTTTCAATTCACATACATGCTTATTTGAAGGTTTTAGCTGAATTTGAAATCCATAAAACTGCAAAATAGTTTACAGTCAACAATCATGATATTGCCAATCAATTACATAATATTTACACAAGACTCTTCTCCGCTATCATTTCAAACTACAGTGGTTAAAACAATTACTTTCTTTATTGTTTCCAGGTTGATCATCAAAACAAAGCTTTAGTTTTATATCAACAAGCAACTGATCAAACTGATATACCTTGTGAAAAAAATATACAGAGAGTTGGTACTTATGTATCAAAAATTATCATAAAACCTCACCAAGATGACTTTGATAAGGTGAATAAATCTACAGAGGAGAGTGCTGAGTCAATGATCTTGCAATGGATTCGTACTGAAGAAACCAATCCATTGCAAGCTCGTTGACCCACCCTTTTCTGCACAGATTCATTTTTGTTGAATTTTGTCAATTTTAGTTGATTTATCCTTAAAGAAAAAAGTTAGTTTTGGAGCGAAATTTTGAGATGGTCCCTAAGTACAGATAAGCTATGTGGAGGTGTGTAATAAATCTTGATCAATGATCTTGCAATGGATTGGTTTCTTCGCAAGCTCCTTGACCTAACACCCTTCTGTACAAATTCATTTTTGTTGAATTTAGTTAAATTTTAGTTGATTTATCCTTAACAAAAAAGTTGGTTTTGGAGCAAAATTTGGAGATGGTCTCTAAGAAAAGAAGAGGATAAGATACAGTAATCTACGCATATCTTTAAACATTAATATATGTACAAATTAAATCAAATCTATAAGTAGCGATAGAAGATTGTATTGGGAATCTTGGCTATTCATACCCTGATACAACTAGGGTGTTTATAAATTAAAATTTCATTTTCTTAGGTGGGCTGTGATTTTGTACTGACCTATTATGATGATCCGAAGATGAGTTTGCCTCAAAGGATTTTAGATGTTGCTGCTTCAAAAGGTTAGTGTCAACTATCGAATAAATAATGATAGAAAACAGTTGTCGAAATAAGAGTAAATAATCACTACAGAAGAGTGACTTTTAATAGTAGCTTCAGGCTTATAACCAACCTGAAACTCACAAATTTCTCCTCCTTGGTGATTATTTATACTTATTTCGACTGCTGGTTTCTGCAAATAAGGTTGTTATTTTAACGAATCAATTGCAAGATCGTTGAGTTAATACACTTCTTCGCAGATATTACATATCAAGCCTGAATATAACTGCTGACACCGTCAGTGCTACTAGGGGCTTCTTTTTATCATCTTTTTACATTCTGCTTTTTTCGAGAAAATTCGAGACATCATTAAAAACACTTTTTTGTATAATCATAGTGTTCTCTCTCCAGTCTGGGGACGGGGTTTCAGATTTTGGAATTATGTCTGCTTTTGGTGGAATGACAAAATTTGCTCTCCATGAGGAGGGGGGGAGGAGATTTATTTTGTTTAAATTTCCTTTAGGGGAATTAGAGTGACATAAATGATTGACCAGGTTACAAAAAATAAGTTAAACTTTGTTTTTCTGATTAAGGTTTTCCCAAGGGATAAGTTTGCCAGTAGAGACACTATGGGAGTGAAAGGGTTTTATTTACCAGAGATGGAAAATAATTTTCCTGGGGAAAGGGTTTGCTTGAAGGGGAATCAGTAGGTGACTATTCGTATAACTGTCAGACATCACCTGTGGAGGAGTGTTTTTTTAAAAAAGCTTTCCTTCACAGGTGATATCTGGCAGTTATATTCAGGCTTGATCTAGCGGTTCAAACCTTATTTGCTAGTTAGGAATATAAAATCTACAGAGGAGAGTACTTTGTACCGAAGAAACCAATTCATTGCAAGTTTGTTGATCTAACACGCTCCTGTACAGATTCATTTTTGCTGAATTTTGTCAATTTTATTTGATTTTAACCCTAACAACGAAGTTGATTATTGGAGCGAAATTCTGAGACGTCCCCTTAGTAATCATTACAACAACATTTGTTTTTATTATAGGGATTGCTGAATCAGTAAAACGTATGCACAACGCTGCGTTAGGATTACAAACTGCTACTGATTAGAACTACGTGTTCTGATGATTTGTTGTGGTGGATTTGGTGAAGAGATAGAAATATATAAATATTGTGGGTGTGGTGATAACTTACTTATAGATATATATATGCGGTGGTGATGATTACCCAGTGAGCAAATCTTGTTCAAAGTCGGCAGTTTAGTCGGTAGAACAATGTTTAAAACAACGTTGAAAACGTTGTTATAGTGTCTTTACTGCGGACTTTGAACAGGTTTATGCCTACTGGGTCGTCAACACTACCGCATGATATATCTATAAGTAAGTCATCACCACACCCATACCAACAATATTTGTAATTTATATTTCCATCTCTTCATCAAATCCTGTTTTTCACCACACCTATACCAACAATATTTGTAATTCATATTTTCATCTCTTCATCAAATCCTGTTTTTTACAGGCATTTTGTAGATTTTTATGTACAATACTATTTTTACATTTTGTCCTCATATGCTACTTCATTGACAGTGAATAGATGTTCATACACTGTCTTCCCCCCCCTCTTCCCAGTGGGCAAAAACTTATTCCAAGCCCGCAATAAAGACTCAAGAACAACGTTGGAAATTGTTATAACTTGTTTATACGATTGGCTCTTCAGGATTTTAACTTTATATGGGTTTCAGCCAAAGAGATTTAGATTTTTTTTATTTAGCTTAAAATTTTATCATCTGATCTAGACCTTTCTGATAAAATAAAAGACTTTGCGTATTTTATCCATTTAACTATCAAGTTATAACGTTGAAAATGTTGTTCTATCATCTTTAGTACTTTTAACAAGTTTTTGCCGACTGGTTACTTTATTTTATGTATATAGGTGAGGAGTGAACAAATTTATACGTTTGGGATAAAATAATAAAGCAAAATAATCCATAACTCTTAAAATTCATACCGCATGACCGTAAGGAAGAAAAATCATTTTTGCGGATGGAACTTTTTGCTGTTATGGTGATTTTTACTCAACCTCGTTCCCAGGGCTTCTTCTCTCTTGACGTCCTGGGAACGAGGTTGATTTTTACTTACAAATTATGATGCTTAGTATCGATACAAAATTATGGTTTCCTGGAAATTCTCTACACAACCTTGCGTGACTTTTCCTTCAGTATATATATTTTCAATAAAAGACATCTCAAAGTGATTTGCTTAAAACTATCTTACATTTACACTTACATGTAAGGTTGATTTCTGTTAGGCGTAAAATTCCGCGCGTAAGCCAAAAGAAGACATCTCAGTGGTGGAAATGGACATGACACGTCGTGTGATCAATTCCTACTAATGAAATGTCTTATTTTGACGTCACGCAACATGTGATGTCAATTCCATTCAATGGGATGTCTTCTTTTGGTTTACGCGCGGAATTTTTCGCCTAATGGAAGTCAACCTTTATACTACATTTAGATTTAAATTTAATTAAAATAAAACTGCAAAGGAGGGTGCTTACGTCAACGAGCTATAATGGATTGGTTTTCTTGTTATGAAGAATCTAACCAGTTTCAAAACGATTAGTTTTCATGGTGTTTTATATGTGTGTGTGTTTTTGAGCCGTGTAAAGTTTGTAGCGCTTGATTTCTACTAGACAAAAAATTTCGAGAGCCAAAAGAAGACATTTCATTGGTAAAAAATGAGATTTTTGGCTTTCGCACAAAATTTTTCGCCTCTTGGAAATGAACCATAACGTTCAATGAACCTTTTAAAATAAATTTGATTCATACACTGAAATTGTTTTACTTGTCAGAGTACATTTTACCGTTCTCTTAACTAATCATCCTATAGAAAGCTCCAATTAGCTGACAGCTCTAATTAGCGGACAAAATTCTTGCGCGGAATACGCATTTCTCTTGAAATTAATTAGCGGACACCAGGAAATTTCGACATGTCAGGTATGTAACGATTTATGGAAGACATGAATAACGATATGCAATTATATTTCGTTCTCATTTTATCCTCGCTGCCTGTGGCAAAACAATTTTACTGAATTTCTCTGTAATACTTAACAATATTTATTGCCAAAATTAGCCCGTCATTTTGACTCGTATAGGCTAACTACAAAGTAATTTGCAACACTGAAGATACTAGGATAACGATTTTCAGTCAATTTTGATGGAAACTCCAATAAGTGGATAGCTCTAATTAGCGGACGAAACCTCTTGCACCGATAATTAGAGGGAGTACTGTACATATTTCCCGAATTAAATTTTTATGACAAAATTTCGAATTGATCCTGACAAAATTGTAGACTAGCAAGCCGTCGTTATACAGCCCTGGAAACGAGGTTGATCGCGGCACTCACCAGCTTCGTTATGTCGATTCCAGTTTACACTACGAAGAACGTATAAAAGGCTACGCTCATCAAAACAATGAAAACGTTCGTTGTCCAAAACATGTTTAAAGTAGAACTTGTTACAATGCAACACTTATCGGATAGAAACTATTTTGGAACGACTCCGTTTCGTGTGGACACTTAATCGAAAACTAAGCCGTAATGATTCCGTTTCACCACAAGCGAAATGAAATCATTCCGCTAAGTATATCAGATAGATGATGAACAGTGTGGATGTAATTCATTCCGAAATGATATCTATCCGATAAATATGAACATAGTCTCAGTCCACTGCACAAAACGGAAGTTATCGCGTTGTGAAAAGTTCTTCTTTGGACAACAAACACCCTGTTTTCATTGTTTACGAAAAGGTCTATTAATTCAAGTGAGAGCAAAATATTTAAATTTACATGGAAATTAGGCTGAAATCGATAATATGCAAATCAAGACACTTTGTTGTTGATCAAGAATGATGTGGGAATCAAGAATGAAATGTTATCTTCCTATAAAAGATTTTCTAATGCATTTAAGCGTGTTAAGAATTTCAAAACGCAAGAAAGTTACGTCATTACCCTCTCTGACAAATTCGAAATTGTTCTGGGCTAGGAATAATAGAATTTGTTGAGTTAGCAAATAGACCTAAGATCCTAAATTTAAGTATTAACTTAAACCTACGAGATACAGTTTCACTTGTGGCGTTGAGAATTCGTCAAAATTCTTAAAATGTCTCATAACTTATGAATATGGTTGTAGGCTACAATTCCCCACCAACAATGTTTGAGACAAAGTGAAATTGGAGCAAAAATATGGAATTTCAACTAAAACAGAACGCCTCAAAATCTGATTAGCATCAAACAGCACGAAAATTCGAAATTGTTCCAAGAGCCTGGATACTAGGCTGCTAGAAACAACACAATTTGTCGAGTTTGCAAAAAGACTTTAGATCCTAAGCCCTAAATCTCTTGGGTTTTCCAGAGGTCATTTTAACCCTATTTCTAATGGGCTTTTTAGGGCTCTGAGAATTTTTGGGGGGGTCAACCTCGTTTCCAGAGAAGCCCTGTAAACGAGGTTGGGGGGGTAGCACATTGCCCCCCTCCATAACTTTTAAAACCATGCTGTAGTGTTAAAGCTTTCCAGGAAGTTTGGTCAACCCATAATAAACATTTTTGCTAAATTATTTTTGTGAAGACGTCATTACTTATGATGACGTCATCAAGGAAAAAAATTTAGGTGAAAATTTATTTTGTCTCCATAATTGGTCAGAACGTTTTTCAAGCAAAATAATAATAAGAAGAAAAATTTACCACCTGTCAAAAATCTGGTTACTAAGGGAATATTATCCCTAGTAACCAAAAAAAACAAACAAAAAAATTGATCCTAGATAAATTATAGGAAAAGTTAATTACTTTACTTGTATGGTGTATATTGCTTGTTAATATCGGAATTTGTCTCATATTTTATTTGAGAGATCTGTCTGTAGCTATAAAACTTGTTTTATAGCTCATAAAATATGGCAATATACGACAGCCTACGTTTTTTATACGGCAATTTCGGCGACAATGCGGCCAATTCTGGAAGTGTTTCTAAAATACAACGGAGATGAAGGGTTTCTTGGTTTATACCAACTTCTTTCCTAGAGCTTCTGAAGGACAGAAGCACTGAAAACGATGTTGGGTTTTTATTGTTTGAGAGACTAGTTGAAAGTAGAGATATTCGAGGTTTCGAAGAGCTAGAGAGGAATAGTACTAAATTAGACGAAAGGACATTGAGGTCAAGCTAATCTTCAGTCCAACAGATAGAGAAAAAAAAGAAATGGGTATGAAGTTTTTTTCAAATAAATTTCTACTCAAGCGAATCGATCAAGCGCGAAATAAATTCTTCTTGAGCATGAGATAGCAACGTTCGAAGAGACATGTTTATATATTATTTTGTTGTGTTCTCAGTCTCTTTCAGTAAGTTGGAGTTTTTCTATTACGTTAAACGTCAAGAGAGAAGAAGCCCTGGGAACGAGGTTGATAATTTTACAGTCAAGTTCTATAATTTGCAGAGCTTCGAAATAAGAGATCTACCAGTTGTAACTCGTTGGCATATTCCTCTTTATTCGCAGTTTTTTTGCGGGGGGGGGGGAGGGGGGTTAGTTGTAAATAAGTAAACATAGAATTTTCTTTCAAAATTGTTTTCCTATAAATTGTACTGGATGGTGACAAACGTAGAGCGAATTGTTTTGTAGCAACGAATGTATTTTTAAGGTTTTATTTTAGTATGGATAATATTGGCGAAGTTAGAAGATCCAACCATCCCTGATGTAAAACCACTAAATCGTAAGTCTTACTTTGTACTCACATTACACAGAACAATATACTCCCAGTAGCTATTCGTTAATGCTATATATCAACCTCGTTCCCAGGGCTTCTTCTTTCTTGACGTAACGTCAAGAGAGAAGAAGCCCTGGGAACGAGGTTGGCTATATATGTCAATCTTATGTGAAAGTAGACAAACTTGCATGAAAGGAGACCGATTTATTCCACAATAATCTTCAAATAGTGACTAGCCTGGTGGAACCGAACTTAAATATACTATTTGTATATGATATCATGTGTATACTTAGTTCCTATATTTTAAAGTTGTTTATTATTTCGAGCTTTCACCTGAGCCATGGCGTTGTGTTATTTCTAAAATTTCCTATTTATACATTTATAGTGACAGTGATGGGTTGTTATAAAGATAAAGGTGGTGAATTCCGACCATTTCCTTATGTAAAACATCAAACAAATTACTTCATCTACAACGATTGGAATAACATCGTAGGTCAAATTGAAACTTGTAGAAATTTTGTTATGTCAAAGTCATTTAAGGTAAGGCGTAAGGTGCCATTTTCGAATTTTTAGATCATCTTTAGAACTTTATAGCGTCAGTGGAGAAAGAGCGCATAGTAATGAGACGATCAGAGAGCGCTATAATTATAGCGCACCCTGGAGACGATTGATTTCCCAGTGAGCAAAAACTTGTTCAAAGTCAACAGTAACGTGGTAGAACAACGTTGTTCTAGCGTCTTTACTGCGGACTTTGAACAAGTTTTCCCACTGATTATAGTTAACCATAACCAGTGGGAAAACTTACTCAGAGTCCGCAGACGCTAGAACAACGTTTTCGACGTTGTTTTGACTTTACTGTTTATTTATTTATTTATTCGCACAACCTCGTACTTAGGACTTTTTGACGTTTTTCAAGACATCAAGTTAGAGATAAAAAGAGAGAAAGAATAACACGCTGAGATTTTTAGGCTAAGAAGCCCTGGGTATGAGGTAGTCATTCACAACATCCAAAATCAACTTCATTCCAGACTAGAGAACTCGTTTGCTAAACGAAGGAGAGCGCATACACGGCAAAAAAGAAAAAGAAAAAAAATAGAGCTCATATAGCCGCATTTCCGCCGTAACTACCGTATTCCTCCGATTTCTCGGATTTTTCCATTTTGCGCTAAAATTCAAATAAGAGCCTACCTACCTCATCTCCAGTCTCTTCTCACTTGACGAAAAAAATGTGAAATAGAACGGGAATGAAAAAGGAGGAGATGTTTGTAGATAACAAAACAACTCCCGTTACTTTAGCACCCAACCCCTCCTTCCCATGAATGTCGGATATCTGCTTAACATTTTACTGTAGGATTTGGTTAATGCTGTTTCTATATCCATCTCTGTAATCAGGAAAATCTTCTACTTTCAGTACTTTGGTTACCAATTCTTTGGAGAATGTTGGTATGGACCACCACTTCGCGTGAATTATGCAAAAGATGGGAAATCAAAAGACTGTGTGAATGGAGGTGGTGTCAATAGTTCTGTGATGGTCTATAGAATAAATGGTTGAATTAAAACTGGGAAAATATCGTGCTTTGGATAGTAAACTTTCAGTGTAAACGGTTTAGAAAATTAATGCATGGATGTACCGCGATATGGAGTTCCATAGATAGTACACGCGTTGTTTGGTGTGTGTACTCTTGATAAATATAGTTCATTACAACAACAACATACACATATTGCCGCTTTACGAAATAATTACATTGGCTACATATAAAAACAACACTTGAGTGTACTACTACTATGGTCAAGACTACCAAACACTATATCCAAGATTTTGCCGCAGTAAACAATTCAGTGATGAACGTGGTTTCGCTGTTCACGTGTTAATCGGGTATTCATTGGTAGGATGTAAAATAAAAAGGACATTTCATGTACGACGATTCATGATTTCGTTTGTAATATGCGTAATGATAGTCGATAGGGAATCAACACAAACACACATCATACTTTTTTCTTGTAAAATGAGCGAAAAGCTACAACTGATCGCATAAATTATGAGACGTTTCACAAATTTCGACAAGCAATACAAGCCACAAGTAAAACGTAAATACGGAAAATGACCACTAGACGTCCCTTGAAGTTTATCTCAAGGGTTTATCCAAGTAGACTTAAGACTTAATGCTTAGAATCTTGGGTCTTTTTGCAAACTTGACAAATTCTGCTGTTCTTAGCAGCCTAGTACCCAGGCGCTTGGAACATATTCAACTTTTTGTGCCTTTAGGTTTGCTACCGAAAATTTAAGGCTTTTTATCCCATTGAAAATTCTGAATTTTTGCTCAAATTTTGCCTTGTCTCAAATATTTATGTGATTGCTTGTAGCAGTTAACACTTCTGTCTTTTTATTGTCTCAAACAATAGTAGTATACCGTATTTTCTCTAAACGCCTCGAGCATTAAGGGGGATCTCCACTGGGCGGATTTGTTCGCCCGAATTCTAAATGAAGTCATTACATTGGTTGAAAGTGACGTCACCTGGCTTTCAACCAATGTAATGGTTTCATTTAGAATTTGCAAACGAATTCGCCCAGTGGAGAGGAGATCAGCCTTAAATTGAGAGGTTTTCTACGTCTACAATTTTCCAAAAACCGCTGTTGTGATGTATAATGGATCTTATATACAACATAAATTTAGTTTTTCTAATTCTCTAATTTTTTAAATTCACGCCTCCTTTAAGAGGCGTTAAACAACGAGGGACGTTAATAAAATATACTGCCTCCTACGGGGGCGTTAATTGCATAGGGGCGTTAAATAGAGAAAGAATTGT
Organism: Neoturris breviconis; assembly: GCA_032360805.1. Lineage (NCBI taxonomy): Eukaryota > Metazoa > Cnidaria > Hydrozoa > Anthoathecata > Pandeidae > Neoturris > Neoturris breviconis. Next base: position 8,004 of record JAULBZ010001472.1, on the reverse strand, counting down.
AATTGAAACCAAGTTGGAAACAGCCGCAGCTCCTATTATTACTCCTAATGTTGACTATTTATACCCGCAAAAAGTAGACAATTTGATCCATGACATCCTTTATTCAAAGTGCTATGGTGTATAGTATATTCAAAGAAGGTTGTGTAAAGAAACAACCCTGTGGCCAAAAACTTGTTCAAATACCAAAGTAAAGACGCTTGCAAACATGACAATTTCAAGGAAAATTTATTCATCGTGCTCAAGAAATTACAAGACTTACAAGGTTCTATCAATATCTGAGACTCATAAATGTTCACGAATATCTATATACATTAACAGACAATAGTAATTACCGTAAACATCCGATTATGCGCCGCATTTGTTTGATACTGCAACACTTATTCAGGAAAACTATTTTCAAGCTTATTTGAATAAAATATCCACGAGGTTAGTTCTCCTTGGTTTATAGCAGTGTAAGCATGGAACGTGTACAATTGCTGCTAAATTTGAAGGTTGTTATCAGGTGGAATTCTGTACTATTACACGTCTACAAAATCTCCTGGAATTGACAGCTTGGCAAAGTAAGGGAATGTTTTAAAGATCTTTAATAGTTTGAAATATGCGCGGCTTCCGAATAAGCTCCACTCTCGAATAACCGCCGCTCCAAAAATTAAGAAAGCGCCGTATCGCTTAATCGGACATTTACGGTAGAACAAAACATAGATTTTTAAGACGTTACAATAATATCTCTAATGCTCTAAATAACTCTTATAAGAATATAAAATAAAAATTACCAAGGTAATCGTACCAAATAAATTACGACCACTCCGTACCGTCGTTTTGATGTCTAAACGTAGGGTTAATCAGGCCAATTTTAGCTATTATCTTGAAAAATTGGATACGACATGGAACAATTTGTACTCTTCCATAGATTTTTCTAAGTCTCATCCGATTTTTAAAGATGGTAGCTTAGTTTTGTGTATGTGGTGTATGTATTTACGGTAGTACAAATTATAAATTTTTAATACCTTACAATAATATCTCTAATGCTCTAAATAACTCTTATAAAAATGTAAAATAAAAATTACCAAGGTAATCGTACCAAATAAATGACGACCACCCCGTACCATCGTTTTGATGTCTAAACGTAGGGTTAATCAGGTCGATTTTAGCTACCATCTTGAAAAATCGGATACGACATGGAACAATTTGTACTCTTCCACAGATTTTTCCAAGTCGCATCCGATTTTTAAAGATGGTAGCGCTACGACAACAATTTTTTTTAGCGAAATACATATTTTTTCAACTCCACACTGAAGAACACTGAAGATGGAAATATAATCCGAAAAGCCCTCTTGAAGTACACTTGGCTACAATAGCATTTAAGATCATCATTAGCATTTAAGATCATCTTAACCCTACGCAGTTCTGTGTATGTGGTGTATGCATTTACTTTCCAAAAAAACAAACGTGTGTAAAATGATGCAGAAAGTGAGTTTTATTGTCCTTAGACTATAGCAATCAAATAAAGTACTTGAGAATCTCACTCACTACAAGCCTTGAACATCACCTGTGGAAGAGTGTTTCTTTCGGTCTAGTTTTCAGTTGGTGATGTCCTGCAGATATTTCAAGACTTGCTCTATTGATATTTGAAATACTTTTTTGGAAATATCACTACAGTTATATAGAATAAACAGTTCAAAAATCCCCTGGTTAGACATATGGTAAATAATAGCGATAATATCAACGAGCTTGTCACTGATAGTGGTTTCCTCAGATTGTTAGCTGTACTCAACAACACTCCTTCGCATGTGATGTCTGGTAGATTGACAATTTTCTTTCAAAAACATAGACAAGAAAAGCAGAAGAAAATATTCCAAAAATATATAAAAAATTGGAAAAACTATGAAAAAATGCTAGTATTCAATTCGCTGCTCTAAAACATTCGTTAAAAGTAATATGACCAGGTTCACAAGGGCAGTATAGCAAGTCTGAAAAGTAGTTATAACACCTGGAGAAGAGTATTTTTAAGTATGAAGACTATGCTTCAGATGTGACTAATTATTTTAAGGCTAGGGATGGTACCAACTTTCAAAATCCAATTAACTTATTTTAGATTCTGACATCATGATAATTCAAAGGACTGGTTTTAGATTGAACCGCAAAGCAAAGGACTATAAAAACAGACTAATACAAATTTGTACAAAAAATTGAAATGGACTCGTTTATCCATGATTCATCAGCGCTGGAAATAAGAGCAAATAATCACTGTGGAGGAAGAATTTTTGAGCATTGCTTCAGGTTATTACTCCTCCACAATGACTGTCTTATTTTTAGCACTACATTACATGTCACTGTTTTCGATATAAGAGCATATAATCACTGTGGTGGATGCATTTCTGAGCATTGCTTTGGGCAAGAATGCCTTCCTTCACAGTGATTATATGCTCTTATTTCGAACGTTGCATCACAAGACATCTCACTCACACCACTTCACTTCACTTGTGGAGGAGCGTTTTTGAAATATAGTGTTCAGCTTAAAAGCTGTGAACACTATACTCAAAAAACACTCCTCCACAGGTGATGTCTGGCAGTTACATTCAGGCTTGCATCATAACTTCAAACACCTCAAATAACTTCACTCTTAACAAGATTTGCTTTATCATCAGTCGTATAATAAGGTTGTTGTTGTTGGCTGTACATTGGAGGAGGTTGATTATATCCAGCATTTGGGGGGTATCCACCTCCAGCATTTGGGGGATATCCACCTCCAGCATTTGGGGGATATCCACCTCCAGCCATCATCGTATTATTTGAGTGTGATACAACCATAGATGGTGGTTGGTATGCACCTGGACCTTGTTGTATGATAACAGTTTGGTGGTCCTAAAGATTGAATGATATACAATGGTCAAGAATTAGTCTCCTGTGTCTAGTTAATTCCCTCGACTATTTTCTAGTTTAGATAAGTAATCACTGTGGTAGGATTTTTGAGTATAGCTTCAGGCTACAAAGTCAGAAGCCACGCTCAAACATAACTCCTCAGTAGTGATTGTTTGCTCTTCTTTGGATCACTGCATAATGGTTAAACCTTCAACTAGAGATTGTTAAAACATAGCTTAAAATACTTTGGTACTTAGAATTTAGAAATCCTATATTCCTTAGATAGCCCTTATATGGCACATTTTCATATTGTTGTTGGCCTATGTTGATTCCACAAGTATTTTGGACAATTGTGTAAAAGCTTCAGGGAAAATTGAATAACAGCTGGGCAATTGGGGTGGATAAACAATATGTACACTTGTTAAAATAACTGTCATCACTGTGAATGAGACATTTTCAGACAAATTGACCGAAAATATTCTGAAAAATCTCTACCCCACAGAAATGACTGACACTCACATGCTCTTGATTGCATAAAGCACAACAGCTGATGTATGAAGCAATGAATGCAAGGAGTGAAGAAATAGAAGCCATTACTATGATAGCAACAAGGATCGTTTGAATACCATCAAGCGAATCACAGGATACATTACCTAAAAGGATATAATTTGGATCAAAATGTAAGAGCAAATAATCACTGTGGTATTTTTGAGCATCTGTATCTTTAGGTTTTATAGAAGCTATGCTCATATTGAGTTATATATTATAAATATAGCCAGCAGGATACAGTATATTAATTATTGCACATACATATTATTGCAACATACTCATGTCCGCACGTTTTTGATGATGTCATCATGTGGCTTTTTAATCCAATTTTTTGTTCTCAAAAAATCATGTAGTTCCGTTTCATATTTTTAAGTTCTGTCTTCAGATTTTGAATGCTAAGATTTAATATAGCTTTCGAAACCGAGCAAAATTTCCCTGAAAATTTAATTTTTTCCAAAAATTCGTAGAGAGAATTAAAATCGTGTATGAGTCTATTGTCCAAATTTGAAATTAATTACATTATTTATAAATGTTATAAAATTATTATAAAATGTTTTAGTAATGGGAAATTTACTAAAACCATTTAGAAATGTAGAAAATGGAATTATATTTGCCTGAATAAACAATGTAATATCCTGTTACTATTGTATATGGTGTTGGTACACAGTGTGGTACAAAATTAACTCACCCATATAATATGTGTTTTCAAAATCTTTGCATATGCAATTATTATCCACAGTAGTATTGCAGTCACCATTCTGCAACATTGTGTTGATAACAGCCCAAATAACAACCAAAAGTGCAACCATAACAGACACTGCCAGCGAACACAGTATACAAAGCAAGTTAAATATCAAAAAGAAAACCATCTAAGAATGAAAATAGAATTATATATCAGTGTGCAATTTTGCTTATAGTAGTTTTTACCAGATCAAGTTGATCTTTTACCCAGGCATGCTGTGTTGTATACAGACTGTGGAAACCAGCTGTTGTCTCAATTAATAATAAACGAGACCATTTATTCCGTTAGACAACTATAATTGTAGAATTCTTTATGAAAATATTAGTTGATCTCTGGCAAATGCCAATAACACATGCCTGTTTATTCTCCCTGTCTGAAACTATAACATCCGGGTGCTCATTTTATCAACTATGGCATGTTAGAACACAGTAACTACTATAGTATATGGTGTCTTTTTTGGAGCAAAATATAAGTAAATTTTATTAGTCGAGTAGATCAGTGAATCAACAATCAAGTGAATCTTTGATTGTGTTCAAAATAAGAGGAAATAATCACCGTGGAGGAGCACTTTTGAACATTGGTTCAGGCTAGAAAGTAGTGATTATTTTTTAATGCTTTGATGACTGTAAACCCCTTCTTTGCATACTAAATATTACTAGATATTGATCCTCTGATGTAAATTTGAAGCATTCTCCTCTCTTAAAACTCAATTTTGTAACTGCAAGTATGAAAATCTTGCTACTGTATAATGCAAATTACGAAGAAAATCCCCTTTAAAAACACATTTTTCAGAGTTTGACACATTTCATTCAATCCTTAATAATATGTTTTGTAAATTAACTAGTTAATATATTAGTGTAGTTCACTTACTGCAACAACATTTCTTGTACACCCAGCAACAATTCCAAGAAATCCAGGAACAGCAAACTAAATATATAATTGCAGCTATTATACTTTTGAATATTTTGTAGTTTATCAATATACATACAGACAGGAGTCGATAGAGGCAAAGTCACCCACAGTATATCGATTTTGGGAGTGCCTCAATCAAAGTTTTTGATTTGGTATGTTGTAGTTGATTAAGAAGCCATCTCCAAATTTCGTTACCAAAAGCAGATATTTTAGCAGCTTTAAAAAAAGTCAAATTCAATAATTTTGAGAAAAATTAATCTATGATGAAGAGTGTTAAGTCAATGAGCTTGCAATTGATTGGTTTCTTCTGTTTAGGGCGGACATGACCTATTTTCAGAGCTGTTTTTTTGTCATTATAAATTGGCAAATATCTCTAAAAGTAAATAATATTTTTAAATGGGGTAAAAGCAAATGAAAGGTGAATAAATGATATATAATTTGTTGGGTGAAATTCGGGAGTGTCCGAATTATCGTTCTAAAAAAGAAATTTGCTTAGTAAATCAATAAAAAAAGTACTTACAACAACTCCACCCCACCAATATGATCCAAATGATTTGTTATCTGTACCATAGGTTGTGGTACCCTGGCTAAATGAAAAGTTTGCCTTGCCAGCAAGTACCCAAGCACATATCGAAGTAGCAACACCAAATATTAAGCACAATGTGCCAATTATAGCAGTACTTAGTGCAAATCCTTTTTGTATTTTCGCCATTTTATTCTATGAATAAAACAAACACATTTGTCATTAAGGACTTGTATCAAATATAACCATTTGTTATATAATGGAGATTTTTTCAAAATAATCCAGTAGCCAGTAAAAGGGAATCTAAATAATGATTTTCAACACATTTCCAACATTTTCAAAGTCATATATTTTGTGGATCAAATGTGTTGAACAAAAGGTATACATAAAATTTCAAGATATTATATAACAAAATTTGTCATAGAAAAAGACGAAACAAAAATATTGTTTTGAACATGAAAGCATGTAGGGAAGTCACGCAGTGTTCCAAAAAGAGCCATGCTTTTAAGTTGCTGCATAACTCTACACCAACCAAGCTGTTATGCAACATTTTGCGATCATGCTCACACCCTTTAAATCTTGAAGGCCATCATCCAGCAACCCATATGGTAATCTGGGAGCTTCTCAAATTTTCTGATATTGTCGATTGTCAAAATATTCTGTTTTTGCATAATCTATTTCATGATAAAATGCCTGTCTTTGTGCAAAATACATTTGTAGTTGATTTTACTCATGTTCAAGGACTCGTGTAGAAAAGGTTGGCTTGCTCAATCTCCCTGTTGTCAATACTGTTTGTTTTGGTAAAAATTATATTAGATTTAATGCAATTAACTCTTGGAATAAGATACAGTCATCAATGACTAGAAAATTTGTTTCCATAGATTACTTTAATCTTCGAAGTGATCTTAAGGCCAATGTCCATGCAGCGACTTTTGAGCGCTATTCAATCTCCATGTAGCAAAAGTTTTTTGATCAGTTCGAACGTTTTTCAATCACTTTTCGAATGTTTCAAACGTTTCAAACTTCTTTTGATGAATAATTTTAGTAATAAAGCATTCTGATTAGTTTAGTGTTTCTACTACTTTTATAGCGGCCGCCATGCCAGTGAACAACTCATGACTCATCATGTTGCGCAAAAAGTGTAAACAATGAAACAGTGCATGCTCACAACTGATCGCTGACAGCCACGCGCTTAAAAGTCGCTGCATGGAGATAGGCCTTTAAGAAGTATTTTTTTTCCATCTTACTAATGCTCTTTGAATTGTCACCGATGGTTTTTTTATCTTTTGACCCGTTATGTTTGTGTTGTTCCGTGCGTCCCGTGTATTCGTCCAAGAGTGGCCATACCCTGTGCCTTAGCTTCATGCTATTAGGTATGGTCTTTCTTAGAAGTATAGTAGTAGTATAATACTTAGTAGTATTTATTATAATCTGATTTCCTTTTTTTCTTTTATTACGGTGTAACTGTTATTAATAAATAAAATACCTTATAAACCCCTCTTCATGGGGATTATATCTTTCTAAAACCTAGCCGATAATATAGATTGAATACCGAGAATAAATACTTGCGTTTACCAAAAAATAAATAAACATTACCTCTAAAAATATCAGCAACACTTTCAAAAAACGTCTTCTTTGCAAAAATATTCCCTTGTTAAAAGCTTTTAAAGAGGGCTGATTAAAGATTCGTCACGTGAAAGAAAACCAGACAGGAATGCTAGATTGTACTTGCGTGTAAGAGATGAAACCAATACATTTCTCCTAATTTATAATTCATCCCGTTACTTATCGAATTCCGAGAAATGAACAATAATAGTCTCGATGACCCCAGTTTCGTTCGAGCACATTACAAGATGGCGGCCAGCAACATTATCAACCGTGAGAAGCATTGGGGAGAATTCGAAGATCTCAGTGAAGAACATAACCTGGTTTCTGATACACAGAAAGTTGAGAAGGGTAAACAAAGTTTGAGTACGTTTGAATTTCCACCTCTATACCAACCCTCTTCGTCGCATAGAGGTCCAAAAAAAGAGTAAGTATAGCTGCTATTCGATTTCTCATCACTAAAGAGGGAGCCGACACCCGGTAACACAGCGTTTTTTATACGAGGTAGTTCGGGGCTACCCCGTACGCGGAATTAAATCCACAACTACCCCGTCAAACCGCTTACCAAGTATTACCAAGTAGAGAAATTATTGTCCCTCAATTTTCATTTTCCTCAAGAAAAACAAGAGGGGGCCGACTCCCGGTAATACACCGTTTTTTATACGGGGTAAATCGGAGTTTTACGGGGTGATCGTCGATTTAATTCTACCCACATACACCGATGCACCCCGTCACAAAAGTACCGGGTATTACGGGACTATTACTGGGTTCAACTGGGTTTTCGGATTAACGGGGAACTCGATGTAAAAAA
>JAULBZ010001471.1:4968-22043 GCA_032360805.1 Neoturris breviconis | reverse complement strand
CATATCTATTCAAAATAGAATGTTTATTTCATGGTCATGATTATAAAACAATAAGTTTATTAAAGCCCTATTCACATTTACGTAAAAATTATTGTAATGACTAACGACTAAAACAATGTTATAAACAATGTTTTTTTGTTAAAATGACTTTGAAATTGATAGTTTCTCTTTTATATAAGTCCCGTTTTATTCGTTAAAATGACTTGTAAATCAATAGTTTGTCTTATATAAGTCCCGTTTCGTTTGTTAAAATGACTTGTAAATCGATAGTTCATCTTATATCAGTCCAGTTCCTGGAGAAAATAATTGATTTTATAAGTTAATAAAGACCTTGGAAATTTTCAGTGATGGCCATTTTAGTCAATCTAGAGACTTATGTTTTTATCGTTTTCCTGCTAAAAGAAGTCTTTCTATACTAAATAGGAGCAATATATTGAAACATAGACATATTTTAGTAATTTAGAACGGTCAATAAACATCGCAGGTCGGAAAACCTATTCTCGACATAGCAAATCTATTCTCGACATACAGATTTTCTGTCGGGACGAAACAAGTTCGTTCGATAAAAACAAATACGGCTGTGGTGAAATCAACAACGATATATTAAGCAACAATTTTTTAGCATGTGCGATAAAATATCGTGAGATTGGGGTATTTCCCATGACTTTTGAGAGTAAAAGTTATCCGAATTGGACTTTTGTCGCAAGAAATACTCAAAAATAAACAAAGATTGTATAATTAGCAATTCTTGACCAATCTCTATGCCGTAAATGATACCATTTTTAATTTAATTTGAATATGTTCTATTCTCATCCAAATTTCTTAGGGAGAAGTGACCAAGATATAAAATAAATTTCATAACTTGAAAGCGCATAAAAAAAATGTTTTCTAACAATGCTGGGATATCCTTCACTACTTTTTAGATGTTTTTGAAAATATCTAGATTTATCGTTCCAAATTATACTGCCCCCTGATCCTATTTCTTACCTAATTTAGCTTTGCAAGTAGATGTTTTTAGCTAAAATGGACACTTCTAGGATACATTTGAACCATGTAATCCCATGTTTGTTTATAGTAAACCAAAGTCTTTCAGCATTCAGCAAGCAAATATTTTTTACCTGTCGACGAGAATGGTATGCATAAGGAGAATGGTGCCCCTACCTTAAGTGTTATGTATGTATTTATTGAGGAGGGTTCCAGCTTTTCAGAACAATTTACTTCATCAAACAAAAGTAAGTTTAGTTTAAGTTATAGCTGATTGAAATATCCAAAATTTGGGCAATTTTTGTGCTAGATTCGGTCATATGGTCCACTTTTCCATAAATGAAACATCAGTGCATGCAAAAGAGGGGCACTTACCTTGGATGGATCAAAAATATTTCATACACGATATACGAATGGTTAGCTACATTCAACATCCAAGCCACAATATCAGATATTAACTGCATTTTTATTTGATCTGGTGGCACCTTTTTTGTGAGAAAAATCTTAAGATTTAGCTACAGTGTAAAGAGGGCTGAAATTATTAGAGGCAATTAGAATAGTTGGAACTATTTCTGGAATATAATATTTATACGGTTTAATATCGTAGCTAGGCATCTAAAAAGAACTTACTTTAAACACAGGCATATTGCGGATATTTCTGCACGACTACACTACCCACCAGTCAAAGACACCATCTTGTTCAAAGCAAGAGCGAGGTTGGATAAAAAGCGGAACCTTCCTTTTCTATATCAGAGCAAATGCTATATTTTTTTTAGAAAGGAACGCTCCTACGGCTTTTTCTTCACTCCGCGTCCCTTGAAATCGAAGGAGTTTCGATACGGAATAGAGAAATGTATTTCACTGAATTTATGATAGCCTGTTTATATAACGAAAGGCTGCTGCTGAAAAGTAACTAATTTATTTCCAATATTAGCTAATATATACAACGAAAATCAACATTGCTAGAAAATTTCTGTATAAATTATAATAGTTAAAATTCCAGAATTTATCAGAGCCACTATTGAGAGGAGATTACCACTAAAAGCATAAAAGCTTAGACAAGGTGATAATCACCTTAAGACAAACAATAGAAAATAAGTAGAAGTGCACTTATATCGGGACGGCTTAATGAAAACCAGAAAATAAACACCTAGATATAAGTACCTTATTAAACATACTGCATTAGACTGCCAGGCACATAAGACAGAACGCACAATAACTATAACATAACGGTTACGTCACATAACAAAACAATGACAATACAAGATATATATTTGTTTGCATAGGTATATAAATGATATATACACTGCGAGAAGGTGAGCCATAATCAGCAAATCGAAAACAGATAGCATTGTATAGGGAATAGAGGGGAAAAGAAGAAAGAAAAATAGAATTAATTAGTAGGAACCAATAAAAAATGATTTTAAATCAGATTTATAAATATGGAAAGGTATGTTTATATTTTTATAAGGTAGGGACAGTTGGAGATTATTCCAGGATTTAAAGGAATGAAACCGAATAGAGTTTAATCCGTAGCTTGTAGAGTTGACAGAGAGTAAATTGATCAAACCAGCTTTTTCTGCTCGAGTGCCATGTTCATGGGTGAAGTCAACCGCATATACTTTCTGGATGGTATCAGGCATTCTATTGTAGTACAAATTGCATAATTTTGGAGAATAGAGGTGTGTTTTATTAAATGACCATTTGCTTGGCTACAGACTTGGCTGCAATAAAGCATATGAGAATGAAATATAGCATAGTAAACTAGTAGAAGTATGCTTTTAGGTGTGTAGTGACGAATTTTAGCAATAGCCCTTTTGAGCTTGACCGCGGTATCATTGATTTGGGATTTCCAGCTTAGTTAGCCTAGTTAGTTCTATTCAGTTGTTGGGAAATAGTTAGTTCCATTCAGATAAAGGCGAAAATCATAATTCATAAGTTATGAGGACTTTTGACAATCTCGTTCCTAGGGCTTCTTTCCTTTTCGAACACGCAAGAGCGACTCTTCCGTCGCAAAAAGCCCTGGGAACGAGGTTGAGAACTTTTGAATATAATGTACTCAGTTTTATTCAGGAATATTTTGTTGGCTATGAGCCAATGGCAAAGAAGTTTCAGAACAATATTAAGATGTTTAGCCAATTGCTTGGGAGTGTCACTGAAATGTAGTAGGTCATCCGCAAAGTGATGCACCATGGATAAGTTAATGGAATTATGCAGATCATTTATATATATAATAAAAAAAGTAGTGGTCCTAGAACAGAGCCTTGCGGTACACAGTTTCTGATAATTTTAATGATAAATTTGATGCCGGCCAGTGAAACATATTGTTTTCTTCCAGTTAAATATGATCTAAATAGAGAAAGGAGAGTACCTCTAATATTATAGTGAAAAAGCTTTTTTAATAGAAGCTCATGGTCTACAGTATCAAAATGCCTTTTGTAAGTCTATGAAAACATCATGACTCGTATTGCCGCCGCTGATCAAGTAGAGTGAGGGAAGCTATGCATAATTCTAATAAGGCAACTATTATAACATAGTCAAAAAAATTACGGAAATGCAGCTAGAATGCTGCTGACGAAATTCAAAAATGTTATACATAAAAAAATAAATTATTGGTGACATGTAACTTTGACTCAAATGAAACAAGATTTAAATCGATTTCGCTTAATTGGTCAGATTTTGTAAATAGAGATCGAGAACCTCGTGAGCATAATAAGCATGATCAAATGAGAAAACAGTTTCATCTGGTTCTAAGCCAATTCATTGCCATACTGAAATTAATGTTTCGTTTTTCAGCTATTTTTTCGGCCAGTCGTTTGTAGAAAGTTTGGCATTGACTGCTCATCCCACCAAAACATGTAAAAACAAACGGAGTGACTGATCCTTGATCTACTGACAAAATATGACAACATGACAAAAAACGGAATAGAATCTAGTCGGTCTACAGACGAAGGTCAATCCTCTTTCTTACTTCTGCAGTTAAGATCAGAATTCATTAACACAAAATGCGTTAATGTATAATAATTTATACATTGTTAATTGGTTGATTTAACTCTTCATTGCGGCATAATAATTAATAATGGTACCAAAGCTACCATGAAAAAAAAATTATCATTTTTTTATTGCGTAAATACCCATTTATTAACGCGTTTTCTGTTAATAAATTCTGACGTCAATGTCAATGATAAAATTGGAATCGGGCAAAGTCGGAATGTACGGCACGGGATAGACTATTTTTCCTCTTGCCTTTCCCTCCCCTCTCTCGATCTTCTGGTCTAAGCTCGTCGTCCACGCTTTTTGTCTTTTTTATGTATGTATTTCTCGAAAATTTAAAAAAAGGACAAAAGGCGTCGGGGACGAGGTTAGAGCGAGATATTGACATTGATTGAAGCAAGCGATCTTTCAAGCTCACCACCACCCCCTCTCAGTGCTATTTGACTTTTTTATCTTTAATTCCTATGTCTACACTCTTATTTTTAGAAACAGTTAGTCTCGCCACAATTTATTTTGTGGATTATTGTGCAGATTTCCACTGACTGGTACCATCATTGTATGTTTCACTGGTCACATGTTTATTGAATTATTGAAAGTTCCTTTGTAACTACTCTGCTAAGTTATGGAGGTTTCTTAATTTTGATGGTGTTCCAGCACTAGTTTCTTATAAAAAAAGAGTGTACAGTAAGACTACTGTTAAACGCCCCTTCTGGTTAAAAGTCTTTACAATTAATAAACGCCCACAAAAACGCCTCCAAGAAGTGGGCAAATAAGACTACATGTTGTTTTGGATCTGTACTTAGAAATATCTGGTCAATATGCGAAATTCCAAACACAGTTTTTCAAACAAAATTAGCGGTATTATAAAATACGGAAAATAATTCTTTAGCTTTTTTTTACATCCAGTAAAGTAAACGATTTTAAATGCCCTCTCTAAGTAAACATACCCTTAAAACCCGAAAAATCCAATAAACGCCCTGTGCGTTTATTCGAAGTAAAACGGTATGTAAGGCCAAACATATGCCAAATATGACTTTTGCGTAATAATAGTGATAGAAAAAAATTAAAAAGACAAAAATAGTAAACAAACAGAGAATAGATTGACAAAAAAAAGAGAAAATAGAACTTGGCAAAAAATATAAATCACAATGATAAAAAGTACAATAAAAGTAAAAAAAGTAAAAAAAAGTTGGCAAAAGTAAAAGAAAAAATGGTAAAAAAAAAAGCACACCAAGCACGCTAACTTTATTAAGCACGCCAAGCACCATAATACGCAAACATACGCTATTTAGCAGACTCCATTCCTATTTTATAAACAAATGACAGCAAATTAGATCTCAGATATCAACCTTGATAAGCTATTTTCCAGATTAGTTTACTCATTGTAATTGATAATTTACAGACCAGAAAGTGGAATTTACTTTATTTTATAAACATTTAGCTTTCGAAGGATTATATTGTTTTAGATTTTCCTAATACCAATATCTTCCACGAGATCATGTATGAGAATCGAGAATCAATCAATAAATTCTCCTAATATCAAATTTGAGCATTCTTAACCCATATTTGAGCATCATGTCATTGTTTTAGCATGCCAACTTGTATACATTTAGAAAAATATCTATCATCTCTCAAATAAAATAGGATACAAATTACGAATTTTTACAGACAATATACACCACGAGTAAAACGTAACTAATTAAAACAACTTCGGAAATACTCAAGAGATTTATCGAGTAGACTTAAGAATTAGGATCTTTAAAATAGAAAAATTCTGTTGTCTCTAGAAGGCTAGAGTCCAGGCTCTTAGATCAAATTCAAATTTATGTGCCGCTCGTCTTGCTAATCAAAATCTAAGGCTTTTTGTCCAAGTTCAAACTACATTTTTCACTTTTTTTCAAATATTTCTGGACATGATTGGAGTAGTATTTGAAGATAAAGACACGATTAAGATTTTACCTCGAATACAATTTATAAAGACATCACGGAAAATGCTGACGTCATCACTTTTATATTTTATTAGTAGCTAATGGGTCAATTAATAATATCAAAACTTTATCACATAAAAATGTATATGACACACCGGTCATACTGAATCTCCCTCAGGAGTACAAAGGTCAAAATAACCCGTTGTTTATAAATCTATTCATTGGAAATCATTTAAGGCAGGATGTACAACGCGAATGACATATAAAAATGGTCCCATACTAAATATACACAATGAGCAAAAACTTGTTCAAAGTCAGCAGTAAAGACGCTAGAACAACGTTGAAAACTCAGGACTTTGAACAATTTCTTATCCGCTAGGTAGATAGTAATACAGGTCCGTCTCCAGTTGTCTTTCACACTGTAATATTTGATAGAAGAGGAATATAATTTTCTCATAAACAGAATAATATATTTTAATAAAAACTAAGCCTCGCTATAAAACAAATACAATAATTTTTGTTGCAATAATCTAAATTGCGTGTCAAACACAAAAATTACAACCAGTTATAAACCATCCAAAAAATAAAATTAAAAAGAGTTACAGACGAGAGTACTGAGTCAACGATCTTGCAATGTGTTGGTTTCTTCGTACTGAATCAACCAATCCATTGCAAGCTCGTTGATATATCACCCTTCTGTGCAGTTTCATTTTTGTTGAATTTAGTCAAATTAAGTTCCGTTAAACATTGTTTTTGGACAGCCTCCTCCCCAGGGCTTCTCTTTTGACTTCTCCAATTAGACGTCAACAAATATGATGCCCTGCAGACGAGGTTGGCCATTGGAATGAAACTTTGAGATTTCAAGATGAAAAGTCAATGAGCATGAAATTGATTGGCCCCTGCCATTGAAAGAACCAATTATTTTCAAGATTGTTGAATCAGTACCCTCTTCCACAGAGAGGATTTATATTTATTTTTTCACCTAATTTAAGGTGCAAGTACAAAGATCAAGTGCAGAACACCTCGTCAAAATAAACGATAACCATTGGTGGGATATTATTATTTATTGTGAGTATTAATGACATTAATGAACTTTCATATCATCCTGTAAGACTCTACAGATCGAAATGTATATGAACCTTAGTTCAGCTAATGTTAAAAAACCCATGCAATGGAAATACCATGATACAGTTAAGTAAACGCACATTTTGCGGGCATTGGGCAGCCGTGATAAGAGTAATTATGAAGTGTAAAGAAGGGGTTTTGAGCGCAGGCTACGAAGTTATACCCAAAAATCCCTCCACCACAGTGATTATTTACTCTTATCTCGACCACAGTAAAAACACTAATTATATTAATTTTTTTTTAACCAGCACCAGATTTGAACGTTTTTACTGAGTAGAAATTACGATCGCTGGTTCTCACGAAGCGATAACCTTTAGCGTCTCGTAGATAATAGATTTTGTGGGTCTAATTTATCCATGATTTTGTGGAGTCCAGGTACATATACCAGTTGATTGAGTAACTTGGCACCAGTAAAGGTTTCCAGGACATTTCTCACGTCTACCACCACCTCCTATCTGGCAATATATGAAATTATGATCGTCAGTAAAATCTTTGAAGAAACCTCCAAATGGATGTAAAGCACACTCAGCTAAAAGTAAACAAATAAACAAATAAAACCGCTGTACAGTTACTTTAAATGAATAAATCTCGCGAATTTTGGGCTTTTTCGCGAAATAAATTTCTCGTTTATGATATTAAATTCTCGGCGGAAAATTTGTTTATAGTCCATTCGCGAAATTAAATTCTTGCAAAAATCAACTTTCGACATTTTTTATAAGTAACTCAGTTGCTGCGGGTCGAGGCTCAGATTTGGTTTAAATTTTTCATCTATTTGATAAAATATATTTTTCAAGATTTTATTGCAGAAGAAGTAAATCGGTTTCCATAGAAATAAGTATGCAGATGACCAAGTTTAAGTAAAATACATATTGATATATGTACATATAATTCTGTATACTTTCTTCGTACCTGTCCATCTGCTTTCGTCTCATCTTATCCGTATTCATCATGTAAAAATATTCAGTTTCCCAGCAAGCACATGGATGGATAAGCAAAGTTGCAAAGTTGCGACGTCGTTTAATCAAGACGTACCTGCTGGGTTGGGGCTCTTTTCAAAATTTAGTAAGCAAATATATAATTCTCGAAATTAAACACTCGCAAAAGATTTGTTTGCGACTCGCGAAATTAATTCTCGCGAAAATTCCTTGTTTTAAGGTATTCTCTAAACTTCTCCATAACTAGTTAAGGCTAGAATTATTTTTTCTAACATGAATCCAACCAATGTAATGGCTACATTCAAAGTAAGTTGAAGGCGGTTCTAAATGAAATGAATTCTAAATGAAGCCACGTTGGTTGAAATCAATGTGATGGCTTCATTTATAATTCACATAGTGGAGATCTGCCTTATGCATTATAAAGAGGATATCAATACAGATCATATCACCAAAAATAGTTGTTGAAATATCAGATTTCGGGAAACCATAATACAAGTACCCTAAAATCAGTACAAAACACAAATAACGCGTTGCCTACTGCTAAACGCACTACTACACACTGGCAAACAAAGTCGAAGAAATATGTCACACCTCTTTAGCATATACTGGAGACACACCATAACCAAACGTCAAAAAAAGGTGTTAATGATCTTGTAATAAGGTTGATTGCCACCATGAGAAAGCCAAAAGTAGACTTTATATTACAATTAAGTGCCGTTAATTTTTGCAGCGAATTTCTCGCTAGTGGAAATCAACCGATAGATTGGTTTCATTTGGTCTCATGGTGTGTCCGAAGGCCAAGGTATATGCAAGGAGAAAATGGTATTTCAAAAACTACTTACCCGAAACATCCGAAGGTGGTAAAGCAGAAGCTGTAATGGTTGGTGTTGGAGTTGGACAGAGAGCTAAAAAAAATTAAAGATTAAAAAATTTCGCAATAATCTTCTCCGATTAAGTTACCGAATCTACATGTCATGTGTTAAATTGTGTCAATAAATAGTAGTGTTTGTATGCTTATGTATATTTCTATTTCAAGCATGAAAATATCTGCCAGATGTGGATGAAAACCTTTTGGGCATAATTTCCAACTAACTGCAATGTTAAAAACTATACTAAAAACCCTCCTCAACAGGTGATATCCGACAGTCATTCTTTGTGTCGCTACTTACATGCATTCTTTTCGGTTAAGCATCTGTCACAGTCTTTCACATAGAAAGTACCAGCAGAGCAACATTGACATCTAGGTAATTGCCTTGCAAGACATGTAACGTAACATGTCGGTTCGTCATTCCATTCGTGGTTTCCAACTGATTTTCCAGCACACCAAGATGGTTGGACACCTAAAGCAGTGGCAAAAACTTGGTTAAAGTCCGAAGTAAATATAATAGAACAAGGTGGGCACACGTTGTAACAGCGTCATAACTACGTCATGACGTTGTTACGACGTTGTGTGCCAGCAGGGGAATGTTTCGATGTTGTTCCAACGCACTGTGCCAACTACGTTCTTGATGACTTCGTTTAAGGCAGATTTGCACTAGGCTATTTCGTTCACGCGAATTCTAAATGAAGCCATTACATTGGTTGAAAACGACGTCAACAGGTGACGTTACTTTTAACAATGTAATGGCTTTTTTCTAGAATTGGTGCAAACGGATTCGCCTAGTGGAAATCCGCCTTTATCGAATGTGTATTGACAAAATAGGTGATACGCAATCGATATCCAGAGTTATCTTTCACACTGATTCCTACTTTTAGGAAACTTTCGTCCCCAGGGATTCTTGCTTATTCGAATATAAGGTTTATTGAGGTTAATGAATACGACACTTCTTATGTTTCTTACTAGGTACTTACATTGCGGTGTTGGAGAAGGGGAAGCTGTTGCACCGGTCCATAATAAATTTCCTTTTCCTAAAATAACAATGCATATATAATACATCAAACAAACAGAAAGAATGAAAAGAAGTAACTACAATCATATTTATTACAAAGTGACTAAAAGCCTAAAATTATGATGAAGATGAACGGCATGAAATTTAGAATTTGTTCCAAGAGACTGGGTACTAGACTGCTAGAAACAACTGAATTTGTCGAGTTTGCAAAGAGCTAAGATTCTTGACAAATTCATTCGAACGAATTCTAAATGAAGCCATTACATTGGTTGATTGTCAGGTGACGTCACTTTTAACCAATGTATTGGCTTCATTTAGAATTCACACAAACGAATTCACCTAGTGGAAATCCGCCTTTAAGTCTACTTGATAAATCTACAAGATAAATTTCTATGGAATCCTTGTGTTCCGCAGTTTCATTTGTGGTGTCGCAAAATGTCTCAATTTATGCTCATGTTTGTAACATATATCTTAGCTTACAAAATAAGCTGATATTGAGTCATGTGTTACAATACCTGTTTCACAAAGTGGACCTCTGTAACCAGCTGCACACCAACAAGAAAAGCCAATGGCAGTGACTTCTTCTCTACAAGTTGCACCGTTCGAGCATGGATTTGGAGAGCACGGACTAACAACCTAGAAAGTCAAGTTTAAAGTCAATTTATTAAGCGGTTCTTGAATTTCATTTCACATGTTTCGTGTACATGTAACATGAAGCATAATATTTAATATTTAAAAAGGCTACAACATTCCTCGTAGCTGGGATTTAATTTTCAAGGACATAGGAACACCGTAAACCACATGAGATCTCTGAAAATTTGTGAATAGGTCTGTTGTACAAATTTCATAACGTGTCAAGCTCAAATTTCTTTCTGTGTATACTCACGTGCTAATATTTAGTGGAAATGCGTCTTATACTGGGCATAACATTTCGCACAAAAGTAAAATATATATTCTTACATCACAATTTGGTCCACCAAAGCCACTTTGACATCTACAAATAGGTCGATTTTCTTCAACAGTACAGGTACCTCCATTATTACAAGGGAATGTTGTACAAGTAGGGTCCTTAAATAATGAAACAACACTTACATATTTTCATATAACAGATAATGCAAGAACATTTTCAACCATGCATATTAAATATTGGCTATATATTTTTTACAGCACAAACGAAAGTAAATAAGAGCCGTCTGAAAACTAAACTTTGCAGAGAGTACTGAGGCATCGATATTTCAATGAAATGGTTTCTTTGTATCAAACCAATCAGTTGCAAGACTAGTTAATGCAACACATAAAAAATAGACAGATCCACCAATGAAAACGAGCTGTTGGTTGTTCAAGCTTCTTGTAATGTATTAACTTGCTTTTTGTGTTGTTGCATTGCAACAAGTTCTGCTTTGAGCAACCAACATCTCATTTTTTGGATTTATGCTGTATAAAACAAATACATTAAAACTGTTTGTGAATCGGTCTATAGTTGATTTGATCTGAACATGAAGTTACCGGTGGGGTGCTACGTCAGTTGGGAGACAAAGTTACGAATGGAACGTTACGTCAATCTAAGTCTTAATCCAGTCTTAACAGCCCGGATATGAAGTTACTACTGGGATGTTAAACCAGTCTCTATGAACAGATATGTACGAATGAGATGTTACTACTGGTATGATAGGCCAATTTGAAAGAGCTCTCACACGAACATATTAATGGTTCTAACCTGGCATCTTGGTCCAGTGTATCCTGCAGTACATGAACAAGTTGCTGTTCCATCAAGATTGTTGGTACATGTTCCTCCATTCATACAATTTCTGTTGGGATCACTACAAGGATCGTCCTGAATCTAAATTTGTTGAGAATATTCAATCACAGAAACAACAAAGCAATATATAGCTGTTACAATGAGAATGAAAGTAAAAGGTAAACATTACACGTCTACTACCATATACGACTCTGTATATCCAGTATATCGCAAGAAAACAATTTAATGCTAATTTGTTGTAAATAAATCTCTACAGAAAACATTACTGAACTGACCCAGTGGACAGAAACCTGTTCAAATTCCGACGTAAAGGCGCTAGAACAACGTCGAACGACCTTGTTCTAGCGTCTTACTTCGTAATTTGAACAAGAATTTGTACGATCTCAAAATTGATTGCTACATTCGCAATTTTCCCTCGTATGGATAGAGTTGATTTCCACAAGGTCAAACATTTGGCGGCAAAAAGCTAAGTAAGACATTAGTAGAAATCGGAGTCACACTTTGTGTGACGTCAATTTCTACCAATGTAATGTCTTCTTTTAGATTACTATGTTACATTAAGGAATACTATGTACGTTGATCCATATCATTATTTGAAGTCAATGTTGGCCTTACCTGACATCTGGGTCCTACATATCCTGGTAGACATGCACAACTTGCAGTTCCATCATTATTATCAGTACAAATACCTCCATTAGCACAGTTTTTGTTAGGATCATTACAAGGATCTGGTGTCTACAATTAAAAACAATTATTGCTAAAATATACCTTTCTTTTCTGCAAATCCTAATACTCTTGAAATAAATATCACTATATACATAGATTACAGAGTGCTAACTCCTTTTTGGTCATACATATTCTGGAACCACATCTTTTCTCTGCAAATATATTTGTAATCGAAGTACGTATACTAACAACTGACAAATGGTTAGAAAAATATAGATATTAACAGTCTTACTTGGCATCTTGGACCTTTCCATTCTGGAAGGCAGCTACATATAGCTTGATCGAAACCATCATTAGAGCATGTTCCTCCATTGAGACAATTTTTTGAAGAATCAAGACAAGGGTCAGGTTGCTACAATAAAAACATTGAAGTGATAATTTACGTTAGATAAAACAAGAGAATATTTCGGATATCATCATGGCGAAAAGGTAAAACATTGAAATTTGAATTTACAAGTCAAGTTACTTGTGGTAGTTGCGATGAGGAGTGTTAAGGTTGATTTCAACAAGGTAAAAAATTGGTGGCGAAAGCCAAAAGAAGACATTCCATTATAAGAAATAGATGTACACCATAAAAGATGACAATGTCTTCTTTGGCTTTCATCGTACATTCTTTGCTTTGTGAAAACAGCAATTGCAATTGCAGTGTTTGAAGTAAGAGAAAAGAATCAATGTGAAGGAGAGACTTTTAAGCATCACTTCAGGATAGAAATGCTCAAAAATATCTCATCTGCAGTGATCATTTGTTCTTATTTCAAACAAATAAAGACATTCTTTAGTAGAAAATCACCCAATGTCTTCTTTTGGCTTTTGTGTGGATTTCTCTGCCAAATGGAAATCAAACCTTTAGAGTGAACACACATTTTGATTAGTTATTTAAATTTTGCATGAAAAACTCAATATGCTGTGATACAAAGCCATATAGCGAAAATGCTAGATTAATTGCCCAGGGAACCACATTCGAAAGGAGTGATTATTTAAAAGATGGCGCTTAATCGTGCATTTACGCTATTAGAATATAATAATCATGGTATGATCAAATTACCTGACATCTTGGTCCAATATACCCAGGAAGACAATTACAAGTATCATCTCCATTTCCTGTTGGATTACATTGTCCACCATTATCACAATTATTTGAGACAATATCACATGGATCCTCATTCTAATTAAAGAAAATGTCTCAATAAGCATAAGAATTAGAACCAATTGAATATCATACAGCTTGAAATGGAATCTCTGTCTTAACACTAGACTTTTTAGGGGCTCCTGAACACTAGGGAGGGAGGGGGGGGGGGTGGATTCCTCCCACTGGAGATCTTCGAATTGCTTTAGAATTACACCATAAAATTTGGCACGATATTAGTACCAACTGTAATGAACATTTTGGTCCAAAAATGTTTTTGATGGCGTCATTGACTGGCGTCGTGACTAAGGAAGATGATCTTTCCTGAGGACTTAGTTCCATGAAACAACTTACAAAACATCTTGGGCCAACAAAACCTGGCAAACATTGACAGATATTGGGATTCACAAGACAAGTACCACCATTTCGACATAACTTTGCTACATCATTCGGATCACATGGATCTTCGTCCTGCAAATTAAAAAATAACATAAATAGCAGCAATATATGACAATACACAGTCTATATAAAGAGCTTTTCAGGACAGTGTTTGATATACAGCTGCGAGTGGAGGTATGAGTTTTGAACATCGCTCCACAGTGATTAAATGCTCTTATTTCGACCACTGTATAGACACTAGTAAGTTAAGTTCTGTAGTGTAGGATAGTTCTATTCTATCATTATTGAATAGCAAAAAATAAAAAAATAATAAATAAAACAAAACTCAATTCATGTGAAAGAAATACTGTTATGTTTAAATCAAATAAGCTAGCTAACTATAGAATGATGAGCAAGTAATAAACTTGCATTTTATTATTTTGTTTATGGAGACGATATGATTGCAGAATCCTAGTTACAATGAAGCTATACCTGACATTCCAGACCAATATATCCTGGTATACATTCACAAAAAGCTGTTCCATCACCATTAGCACGACAACTACCTCCGTTCATACAATTTATAATTATATTTGGATTATTACAAGGATCTTCTGTCTAAAAATTAAAAAAGTATTCAAAATTAGCAAAAGTATAGAACTACCATGCGACTATCATTACGACTTATTTTCTACATAAAGTAAACGTTCATAGTGTGGATCATTAGAGAAATTAGGAAGGGTAGTAATCTTGTGAGATATTTTTTGATTCTATAGTTCCATCTCAATAACTGGCCTGTGGCACTGGAATCCTGAACTTAGGACCTAAGGCAACCTTGACTCCTGGACCAATGGCGACTCTGAAACCCAAGCCCTTCTCAAGGAACCTTGACCCTACGACCATTAGGAGCCTGACCCCAAGAGCATAAAGCTAGAATTGTATTATTATGTTGTCTTAATAGAAAATTTTCGTAACTCAGAGCAGTATAACTTTGAAATGTATCCGTGGAAATTTCAAGTACTTTGAAAATGATGGTGTGAAATACTATATTAAATAATTTTTGCTCTGATTAAGAAGGTGTAAACAAATATCAGATTAAAGAGCACAAGGTAAAACCTCAATAATAAAACTATATTTCCGCAACACCTTTTTTTCAAAAGAAATTCACCCTGGGTAAGCTAAAAACTGTGAGATGTCTCAAAGTAGACAAAGGATATTTAGCAAAGAAGATGTATGGCACTCACAATTTCCATTTTAATTATAACATTTAGAGTGTCTTTACTGGTAATATAAAGTACCATGACTTCTGGAGTATATAACGTATTTGGCAGCATATATATTTATACATATACAGTTGGATTACACTTCTCAGAAAATATATACCTCACATCGGGCTCCCTTATATCCGAGAACACAATTACAAGATGCTGTTCCATCTCCATTATTGGTACAAGTCCCTCCATGCAGACAATTTTTGTTAGAATCATTACAAGGATCCATTGGCGGCTAAATGAAATATATTGTGGAGATTAAAGGAGCATCTCCAAAATTCGTTTCTAGGAGAAAAGTGCTGAATCAACGATCTTGCAATTGATTGGTTTCTTCGTACCGAAGAATGTTGGTTTTTTGTATTCCAAGACTATTGACTCTTGTAGATTAATTTTTCTTAAAGTAATTGTATATTCTATTACTTTTTTAAAACAAAACAAGATCTATTTCAATAGACCATATAAAGTTGTCATTCCTTTCGTTTTTCAACTTCCTTGCAAAAACGTAATGCTCAGTCTTAGAAAGACAGTTACAACCTTCAAAATAATCTTTTGATGAAGTACTTTTATAGATACAAAAATATATAATATAATAATACTCTGTTACTTGTAGTTACGCGTTCAAGAAGCTTAGATAGAGATACAGGTATACTAGATACATTTATGCAATCTTTATTTTATCAGGGAAGATGCTCAAAATAATTGATTTGTCCAAAATATCATATAGGACATCTTCTATTTCAGCATAAACAAATCCAAATCCAATCTCGTCATGGCTTGAACTTTTGTTGTGTAACAAGGATTAAATAACTGAGCTTTTGTTAGAATCGATGGTTCCATAGAAACTTCAGTTTGTTAGTCTTGTTTAAAGTTCTTCTTTTTTAACTACTTTTTTGCTGATACAATAGCAACAACCCACCTAACCTTTTTTTGGTAGAGTAAAGAAAGGCACATCACATACTTGAGATTATAATACAACAGTACGAAAACTTACTGTCTCACAATTAATCCCTATGTAACCAGGAGGACACATGCAAATATATCCAATTCCATTAACACTGTTAAGAATACAACTTCCCCCATTTTGACAAGGGCTTGTATCACATATATCATCATCCTAATATATAAAAGATAATATATTCTAATATATAGAGTACAATTGTTTTTTCTCGAATATTATATAGTTAAAATGTATTCTCATAATTAAAATTAATAACAAGGCAGAAATAAAAAAGTCTAAAAAATGTATAGGATGTAAGAGAAAACCCTTCCATATCTTGGTTAAATTATTTAACATAGTTCACATTCAGTACAAAGAGTACAGATTTTTTCCAAGTCATAGCGGGTTTTTTAAGGTGGTAACCAAAAGCGGTCCGATGAAGATATTTGACACTGGGAATAAATGAATCAAGCATGCACGTAGCTTCATATCAGAATTTTATTTAATTTAATCAAACAAATATTGATTATTGTTTAAGATAAAATTCTGAAGATTTGTGAACCAAACAAGGTTCTTGTTATGGTGTAACTAATTAGCAAGAAAGAACATTTCCACACATAATATTAGAGTAGCATTGGTTAAAAATTTCAATACATTTTCTTATTTTACTCAGCGGTATTTCTAATTTCAATTTTATAATTGTTCCATTCTTTTACAACTTAACTCCATATTGAAATATTGCAAAAAAGGTTCAAAGTCAACAGCAAAAACACTAGATTGATGTCTTCCACCTTGCTCAGGCTTCTTTAGTGCAGACTTTGAACAAGTTTTGCCAACTTTGTAGCCATTCACATTATCTTAACAAAAGCCAAACTAATTAAAGATAATATTAAATCAAACATTACAGGAAAAAAAACAAAAACTTACAGTATCACCACAAATAATACCAGAGAAACCAGATGCACAGTTGCAGTTGTATCCATTTCCATTTCCATTATTGGCACTACAAGTTCCACCATTCTG
>JAULBZ010001470.1:0-15631 GCA_032360805.1 Neoturris breviconis | reverse complement strand
GAGTGTTATGCCGTTTTTACAATTTTAGCAACGTTATTACTTTACCAAGCTCGTCCGCAGCGACTTTTGACTTTTTATTTAAAAAATATTATAATGCGCTACTGATGAATTTTACATAGTAGAAATAATAGAGTTAATTCCGAGATAAGTGGTTAAACAACTTCAGATTTTAGTTGGATCTTATGCAACATATTTCATATTTTTCGTATCAATTTTTTTTTTTTTGTTATATATTTTTTCATATCTTATCTATGACTCACAAAAACAGAACAACACCTACTCAATATACACAAACGTAACTGTCATGTGACCGTTACCCAAGCGGAAAGACACCAAATTGGACGAACGTTTGGTGGAACTGTACTATTACTTTATACTAACCTACTTAAAAAGACTGATATTATATGACAGACAAACTTTCTTGCAACAGTTGTCGGTAACAAATGTTTTTTTAATTATTGGTGTGCACTTACAATCTTTAAATGCAAGTTAAACTTGTTTCAACACATATTAATCTCAATTTGTTACAATAACTAGAATTATCCATCAATTTTCTGACGAATGCGAACCGATAATCCTTGCTCAAAATAATAAACTACTAACCCATTTAGAACAATTTAACATAGAAATATTCTACTAACAATTGATATCTCCTACGGTCCTTTATATACAGTTCACCACCTCTCACTCCCAAATATGTCATGTATTGATCACATTTTAACATCAAAATCTATATCATTAATTGAACTGTGTTTGTATATAATCATGACCCATTGAACATTGGCAACCATCTACCAGTAACTGTTACATTATCATTTATTAGACCTACTAAACCTCGGTAGAGCAAAGAACTTATTGAATCCAAAGAGATTAGGCCTGATACAATTATGACTAAATTACTTGAAATAATCATTCTACAAAACTGTTTGCAGATCAAGGAACATGATACAGCTAAATTTGACTTTGCCTCTAATTCATCCACGTTACACCCAGGATTTCAGATCTAAGAGACTAAATATCACAATATTAAAGCAAGAATACTCCTGTCTATATCTGCAGCCTACAAGCACTCACATAAATTATTGATACAAGGTAAAATTCGAGGAAAATTCTAAATTTTCACTTAAACTTCCCATTTCCCCCAAAAAAGCAATAAAATTGTTTCGATTTATATAAAGTAAATATCCATAGTTGAGTTTAATGAATACAAATTAGGTTGAAAGGTTACTCCCGATTGAAAAAAGCCGAATTGATTGATTTCTTTCGCAATAGGTTGCAAACTAAAAGGCCAATCAGATATTTCGATTAGCCTTTTTGCAAAGCTCTTCTACATGGGAATAGAAAGATAACAATGATTACGCAAATTTTGGTAACTAGGGCTAATTGGTGGTAAAAAAAAAAATTCCAAAAAATATTTTTTTCTCTCATTTTTGCTTGGAAAACGTTCTGACCAATTATGTGGACCAACATTTTTTTCACATAAAAGTTTTGTTTTTTTAGCACTTGTCACAACTTGATGACGTCATCCTAATTAAAGGCGTCTTCAAAAAATTGGTGGTGCCAAAATGTTATTTATGTGATGAACTAATATTCTGGAAAGTTTCAACACTACAGCATAATCTTACCAAAAGTTATTGAAACAACAGTATTGAGGAGCCCCCAAAAGGCCCAGTATTAATAGGGTTAACAAACGAAAGGAGAAAAAGCTAGATTTTAAACCAATTTAACAGGCTTTTGGTAAAGCTAATAAGCGGTATACAATCCTGGCCAAATATAATGTAACCAAAGTGAAATATTTGCAAAAATTCGAAATTTTAACATGGAACAAAAGTCTATAATTTTGATTAGGAAGACGAATAGCGCAAAAAAATACAAATTTGTTCCAAAAGCCTGGCTAGAAGCAACAAAATTTGTCGAGTTTGCAAAAATTCCTAAGATTCTAAGCTCCTAAGTCGTAAGTCTACAAGATAAATCTCAGGGGACTTGCTGTGGTCGTATTCTGCGTTTTAGTCTTGCTTGTGCCGTGTATTACTTGTCGAAATTTGAAAAAAGTCTTTATATTAATGTCTAAGATTGTAGGATAGGTGGTGGTAAAATTGATGTAGAAACATATTTCGATAAAATACGACAGAATTTAATCGATCTAATATTATATGGATATAGTTAAAAAGGGTGGATGAAGATAGTGGAAAAGAAATAGTAAAATGGTTGAAGTATTTCGAAGAAGTGATATTGGCGAAATTTTAACACAAATTGGATTTAACACATATATTCCTTAGCCAGATTGGATTGCTAATAAAAAAAGGTTGCATCAATCCTAAAATGAAAAACGATAAAGAATGTTTCAAATATGCTGTATTGGCTGCATTACACAATGAAGATGTTGGGAAAGAAAGAATATCACTACTTAAAAATTATGACAAATGCAATTGAGATGGTTTAGAATTTCCACTACCTATCAACAAGATAGACCTGTTTCAAAATCACAACCCTGAAACAGATGTTAATGTTCTATATACTTATGGTAAAAAGAAAACAGGTATACTAGAAAAATTTAAACATGGAGATCGACAAAATATATACTTGCTGCTAATAACAAAGGAGGACAAAGAGCATTATGTAGCTATCAAAAATTTAAGCAAACTTCTCGGAAGTAGTATTTCAAACATGCACAACATTTCGAAATAAACTGCTAAACAAGGTTTTCACTCTATTACAAATAGGGATAAGCATTCTATATATTGTGCAGACAATGAAGCAGTTAAAATTACAATGCCTGATGCTGACTCGACGGTTAAATTTCAGAGCGAATTTGCTTACGAGGACGTTCCTGATCCATTAAAACTATACAGAAGTAAAGAGAACCGCTCGAGAATCCGCCGACAACTTCGAGAATCTGGCGCCTGGCTCGAAATTCTAATGCCACCCTCTAGAATCCAGCGGCCGACTCTAGATTCCGGTGCCTCACTGGAGATTCCGCAGACCAATTCTCTTAGAAGCATAATCTCAATTCTGACCCTGATCCACCCCTCCCCCCTGATACTAATAGGGGTCAATGTTCACGCAGCATGAAAAACTATCTTTGGCGTGTATTAATTTTCGTACATTCACGATATGCGTTATATTTTGCGTGTGTTAATATTCGCGTATGGCAACCTATGAATGATAATAATTACACTCCTTAGAATTGTAAAACACTCATTTAAAGTGGAAGATGCAAGGGGGTATAGTAGATTAATTTGAAACTGTATTTTTACTTATTAATTTTCACGCATAACGTTTTCCCCGCGCTACCATTTTTGTTAATAAATTATTTTGGATAAATCTATGAACATATAAAAGAATCCAGATACCCAGACATCGTATCGTATGTTCTGTATACATGTATATAGCTAACTATAAGTATATATATACTTATACAGTATGAAGTTCAGTTCTCCAGGCTGGCAGAAAAATTAATAAAATATTTGTACTGTAATTTTATCTGTTTTCTGAAGGGTATGAAATTTCCCTAACCCTCACTACCTTCACCTAAACAACATGATTCTGCTCTAAACTGCTGCCCCCTCCCCCTCCAGTACTCTTTTGTATAAGAACCAGCAGTAAACTTTGGTTGAAAACCCCTCATTTTTCTGTTTTGAATTTTCTATCTGATTAAAACATGTCATGAGTTTGATGGAGTTTGACCATAGTGTATTGTATTTTTCTCTGATACTGTAGTACTGTAGTAAATGTAGTATTAAGCAAAATAAATATAAATTTCGAATAATTTCCTATAGTTTGTAAATTTAAGTTTTGTGTTTCTATTTTTTTTTACCTATTGTAAATTCAGAACTGTGTATGTATAAATATATAAATCATAGATACAGGTGGTGCTCTTCATATATATAAAGAACACAACAGTAATATATATGCAGCTAATTTCCTGGGATGTAGGCAGGAGCAAACTACTATAACTTATTTTAAAGTTTTGACACAAAATGTCTTAACTCTTTAAACATTATACTCTGAGCCCTCCTCCACCTCCCCCCTCTTGGTGTCGCCGGCCCTATATAAAAAAGACTGTATGTATGTACTGTCTTAGTGCCAACAAACAATGAGCACTCTTGCTTTTCTTGTATAAATTGTGTCTGCAAACAAACAACTTCCCCCTCCTGGTGTCGCCGGCCCTGTTTAAAAAAAGACTATTTATGTACTCTGCCTTTATGCCAACAAACAATGAGGACTGTTGCTTTTCTTGCATATTATGTCTGCAAAAAACTTCAAGAACAGAGGTATTTATATGGGTTTAGTAGGGAAAAGTTAAGTAGTTATCGTCACCGGGGTAGGGGGGAGTGAAAAACATGTCATACTGTAGAGTTAGAAAACATAATGTAAGACGTCACAAAATTTTGGGGGTTTGCATATTTTTTTCATACTGTACAATAGATATATGTTCTCTAGTGAAATTGCTTCTTTATTGTTACTTATAGGCTTTCTTTAAGATCATAACTTCACTGGATATCTTCTAGATTGTTACATACATATCTTCATCCGTCATGGTCAATTTGTCATTTTATAACTTGTAAGTAAAATACTTTATACAAATATTCTACTGAAGTTTTTTTAACCAAATCTATCTTATTTCTGGGAATTTGTACAGAATTTTGCATCTTTACAATAATTCGTTTTTCTATGAATTGTATTTGTAAACTTGTATGTTATTATTATAGACAAAGGTTCTCGACCTTATTCCTAATCTTATTTCCAAGAATAGCATAGATCATAAGAAAAAGGACCTTATAAAAGTTATGTTTGTACTTTTCTGTATATAGTGGACCATTACACATTGTAAAGTCTAATTGGGGAAGATCATGTCAAGTTTCAGAATAACAGCTGGAAATTATTGTAACAATGATCATAAACGGTGTTGAGGCTACATTTTTGTGATATTAGAGGAGCAGTCCAAAAAGATTAGAAGAAGAAAAAAGAAAACAAGCTGTGATTTTTTTTTGTCACAAATCATTTTTTAAAGCTCGTGATCAAATCGTATTTTCTCCGAACCTATTTACACTTTCTCCCTCCTATGATATTTTTATAATTTTCATATCCAAGTAGGTGCAGATTTTACGATAAGCATTACGGGAGAGCTACTTAATAGACAGACAGCTTGATATTTTGCGTGGACTAATTAAATTGTTTGTTGATAAAACGATAAGCCAATGAAGTGCGTGTTTGGCACACTCTTCGACCAGTCAAATTGCAGAATGAGAAAGCAAGAAGCGTGTAATGTAGAATATTGATAAGCGATATATTTTTTAGCCGTATTTTTTAAAAACTGTTTCACGCTTTGAGACTTTTCGTTCGTTCTGGAGGAAGACTTTTGCGAAGGTCTTTATAAAACGATATTTGCATGTTTCACGAAGACTATAATTCTGGTAACTAACACAAAATGAAAGTCAATGTTTAAAATTATTTCTAAAACTCATCATTCCTTACACAAACAAGAACGTGTTTGTAAATCTACAGTAATAATATACAGTATAGATTTGTTATATTTCCTTGAATTTGAGATTTTGTTACGGTTTGTTCTTACATGATAAGATATCGTCTGAAACGTAAGTCACTGTCTACTTCAAAAATAAAACATCGTGATAATCTTTCGGAACTTTTTCGATGGAAACGTGTGAAAATAATAAAAATCATTTCTCAAAACAACACCGAGTTTGTAAAATAGTAGAGCTATGGTATAACTAATAAATGATCCGAGAATAGTCGGCATCTGCTATTTCGTAATTTTTAATTTATACAATTAATTAGCGTAAGTCATATATGAAAACTACGGCGGTCGTTTTAAATAAACAATAGCAGAGATATTCGGAAGTATAGCTTACAGCGCCTCGCGGTAAATTTAAATTCGATAACAATAAGGGTACCTGCAAAAGCAACAAGCTCTATTTTAATAGAATAGTTAGAGTTGGTCTTCCTTCTCTTTTTTAACTTCCTTGGTTTTACAAGTAGCGTGTATAGTTTGTCATAATTTGTACAATTAAAGATAATTTCCAAGAATGTAACACAACATGAAAGACTCCTATGAACTTTACCGCCCAGCGTCATTGTTTCTTGCTTTTAATTGACAGTTTAACCGCATGAAAGACCGCAAATTACACTTTTTCCGCCAATATTTTTTAATAACTGAAAGCGATATTTCGCAGAGCCGTGATCTATGATTAGTAATTAGAAGCGATTAATAATTTCTAACAGAAATCGTGAGAAATATATATAACGTGTGATATATTTATATATCAACATTCTATTAATGCTTATTATTTGATTACTTACTGCTGAAAAATCTTGAATATGTAATTAAGACAGTAATTAGAAGTAATTAATAATATCCAAAAGAAAAAGGTAAAAATTGTGAAAAATATAGAAATCGTGAAAAGATATATTTATAACATTCTATTATTACTAATTTCATTAAAATATAGTGTTTTCAACGTGGTTCTAGCGTTTTTACCGGGGACAACTTTTTTTGTTTTAGTAGACACGTTATAATTGGCTAAATAGAAATACTGTTAGGAACGGTCTGGAAACAATTACCAGTGAGAATTAAGGATTGGTTCTATATAAAACGTTGCTACGGAGCTCAAATATTTTTATAAATAACTTTATAAGTACAGACGTCTGGTGCAACGTATTCAATTTTTCTTGGGCAAAACTAGAATAAGTACTACTGTAATCAGTATTTTCAAGATGGCAAGCAAAAATATTTTGACAGTCGGAAAGAAGACAGTAGGCCGTAAGATCCACAGACAGTTAGGCAGTAGGTCACGACCCCGGCAACAGGTAGTCGGCCAATATATCCAAAGGCAAAAGACCAATAGGCCCCGGCAGTAGATCATTAAGGTGGTTTTTTTCAAAATTATAGATTTTATTCTTATGAGGCTTTGACTACATCCAAGTATAAATACATACCATCTTATTCCTTGCTTTATTTCGTATATCTGTTGTCAAAATATATAAAGCTAATATGGTAATTAATTGCTCTCCATTGTAATGGAAATGTAAACCTAAACATGATCTTTAGTTGTTCTCCATTACCATGGAAATGCAAACAATTTATATGTTACCACGTGATTAATATGATGTTTATTGAATGTTCTGATAATTACTTCCTTACATTATAGAAAACATGACATGGACATAAGAAAGATTAATTTTATAAAATCATATATGATAACATTACTTATCATGTTGGCCCAACGCAGACTAGAAAGGGACAACAAATAGTACACCTTGAAGAATTTAATGTCATTCGATGTTGTTCTGGTCTTTTCCGCAAACTTTGAACAAGTTTTTGACCAAGGAAACTCCTCTTGATGTCTTTTGCTTAATTATTTAATGATTTTTTACTGTAAAAGGTTTTTTTATCAGCTTCACTATTTCTAATTAATAATAACCCTCCCATACTTAACGATAGTATCGTTTGCAAAATCTGCACCAAACAATTTAGGCAAAGTTGCGGCCATGGATTTATCCTTAATGGTATCGAGTTTCTTTCATATACCAATGTTGATATAATCAATTAAAATAAAAATAGAACGAATGTTTTATAGTATAATTATTATTTTTTATTTCTCCTATCAGGATATACAATATTACAAATATCGGAGATATTGACGATATGTTTCAAAAGCACAGCCGTTTACAACTTCTTTTTGACGCCATAATTCGATATGGTTCCTCTCATGAATGCGAAATGAATCGATCCATTGCCATTATTTCATAAAAAAGAAAATAAGAAATTCATTATGAAACTTGTGAAACCCAGACATAATAAACTCGTTTGTCTCCTTTTATACCCAACCTGCGTGCGCAGGCTCCTCTCCTATATCATCCTTCTTCCCGGAACCGAAAAAAAACTCTATTTTCGATTATCTGCGACTATTATAAATGTCGCATATGTCTTGGTGCATCCCCGGACGGTCGTCTGAAAAGTTATAACCACTGTTAGTTTTTTAATAAAATCTGTGCCTGTACGGCAAAAACTTATTCTCCACAGAGGAGAAAATAATGTGCCCGTATGGAAAATACTTATTATCACTGAGGAAGAAATTACGTGCCCGTACGGCATTTACTCATTTTACTTTTACTTAATAGGAAAGATACACGTTGCTGTCCATTGTAGTTTTACATACTATGTATAAAATACTTCCTAACAATCCTAACTAAATACGAATGACTTTCCAAAACCAGAGAAACTTTCTTACTCATAAACCGATTAGACCTAATCATATAATTAAGATTTACTGCCTACACACCTCAAATAATAATAGAAATGTTAAGAAATAAATACAAGAGACAGTTAAATCATAACCTCAATCCCAGGGCTTTTCTCTCTTTATGAGAACGTGAGGCTTCAGTTAAAAAGAGAGAAAATGCGCTGGGATCGAGGTTGATTAAAGCATATATAAAGGAGAAAACTTAATGAGATTTGATGTAGAGACAGACTGGAAAGGAACATGTCTGTGGAGCCAGAGCAAGTATAGTTGGAATCTTCCATATGAGAACAACAACGATGTTTTTTCAGTTTTTTCAGGTATGGAAAATGGTTAACCCAATTCCTCGAATGAGCTGCAGAGTCCTCATAGAAGATTTGAACTTTGATGAGGGGCACTCATTAGAGGGAGGCACTCATTTAACTATTTTTAATGGAGCAACATGCAAATTACAAGATCAACATTGAAGTTTCCATTGAAAGCTGCGAGATATGAAAGAAATACAGAAAGAATAAAACGTTTTTATAGATTGGAATTGGTTGTTTGTAAATGGGAGGCCCAACTTAATATAATTTCTTTGAATGAGCACCCTTTTTCTGAAATAAGAGGAAGACGCTCCCTTGACAGATTTGCTTAATGATTTTCTAAGTGGGCAAAACTTGTTTAAAGGCCACTGTAAAATCGCTAGAACAACGTCTTTATTGCTGACTTTGAACAAGTTTTTTCCCACTGGGTTTATCAAGAAATTCTTCTTGATGTCTCATGCTGCGTTCAGTATTGAATCTAGCAACTTTTTTTTCCGGTCGTTTTGTGTTTGCGTCTTTTCAGTTTGAATCAGAATTTGATTTGATTTCTGAAATGCGAGAAGGGTTAACCCTATTTCTCCTGGGGGGGGGGGACATTGTGAACCCCCTGTCATACTTTTTTCATATCTTTTGAATGAATGGCTTATATGGCTAGAGATTTTGGGACTCTTCCTATAATTTATCTAAGAACATTTTGAAAAATAAGATTTTTGTGGTAAGTAGGGATAATTTTCCCTTAGTAACCAATTTTTTGACAGGTGGTAATTATGGAGATCAAAAAAAGTTTTTTTTTTGCCCACCTGTTTTTCCTTGATGACGTCATCAGAAAAAAGGATGTCATCACAAAAAAAATTACGCAAAAATGTTTATTATAGGTTGATCCAACTTCCTGAAAGATTTCAAAACTACAGCATAGTTTTATCAAAAGTTTCTCAGAGCCCTAAAAAACCCAGTAGAAATAGGGTTAATTTTTGATTTTTTTTTTCTTCTCATTTTTGCTTGAAAAATATTTTAACCAATTATGGACATATAAAAAAAAAATACCTGCGTTAATCCTATTCAGGCAGGTCATTTTTAACATTTCATTGTCGGTGGGGAGGGTTAAGGTTCTGATGACGTCATAATAAATATTTTTTTGGAATAGCATATTTTGCCGAAAATTAATATATTCTTAGAATTGCGATTAAAAGAGTTTCAGATAACATTTTTCCATTCTATTTTCAGTTTTTACAAGGTATTTTGTTAATATTTAATAAAGCTTCCGGGGGTTTTTAACAATAATATTGCAAAATACCAAAAACATTGTTCGAAAATCCGCAAACATTCATTCTTGCGAAAGTTTATTACCACGGATGTTTCTTAAATTTTCTTTGTAAAACTGCCTAAAGTAGCAACCGAAGAAGCGATAGATTCGATGGAAGAAGTGCACTTTGTTTGACGTCATGAATAACATTGAAAACAAAGACAACGTTGTTTTAATATTTTTTTAATAATTCAGTGATAGCAAAAATAATCATTTTGTTCTCCTTTTTTCTACTTCTCCGATAGTTTATAGATGCAGCTTTTTTGTTCGATTCTCAGCAAGTGGTCTTCTTCGAATCACGTTTACATTTATCAGTTTTCCACAAGATGGACTAAAAAGAAGGTGTACCCCCAAGAGATATTCCTGGCAAAGTACTTCGCGACCTTTCCAGCTTGTTTACATGTGAATACTAACTCTCGCGTAAATTATTCTTTAATCTATAAGCTCTGAACTTCTAGGGGCAGTGAGAGGTTGGGAGGTCTAATAATTCAAATGTACAACATTGCACACCCTGGGAACATTTTATTTCCCAAGATCTAACAACATGTCAAAACATTCTGTCATTATTTCATGTGGAGTGTGAGTATTATGTCGCAGTAGTTTAATTCTGTTGGTTCTAGCAGCCTAGTTCTCCGGTTCATGTAACGTATTTGTATTTTCACCAAGATTATAGATTTTTTGTCCAAACTATTTTCGTTTTAATTTTTAAACTGACTCAATTTACTTATAGGTATAAATAGCAAATGGCAAATAAAACTTAAAGTTAGTAGATAGAACATAGTATCAGCAGCAAAATCCTGGAAGAGGAATGGATTCCATCCAAGATTGTCACCAGCTACATTTGTTTGATGCAATAAATTACGCATTACCGAACAAAGACTCTCCGCTACCGACAAGATCGTTGCACGGGTTATTAAATGAAAACATTCAAGTGATGAGAGTGAACTGTATAATAGAACAAGATAGCAATCAGTTAAATCAAATTGATAAGAAAGATATGCATTACGCATTGCGATGTAACAAAACCTTGTTACATGTAACATCGTATGGAATAATTGATGGATAGTATTTCCATAAATGTTTTTTGTTACATATATATTAAAATACTATTAAGACATTCTACTAAAAGTGTGGATAGTAACTGGAAACTTTCCGGAACCAGACGTGGAAATAACGTCGAAACCACGCTGGAACGTCGCTGCAACGTTGCTTTGGAGATATTTTGATGATTTTCTAACGTTTAATGTTTAATGTTTTGGTTAAAATATGATTTTTGTTTATATTCATTTCAAAGGAATTTCACAAATTATAAAATTTAAAAACGAAAATTAGTCGGAACTTTGTAGTCACATAATTATATTCCGTTCATTTTATTTAGGTCCCTTCCATGTGTGTAGGTACGACTTCTTGCAATTTTATTTTTATACGTAGGTTTGAAAGGTAATATTAAACCATTTTATCACATTTTCTCCAAATGTTATATTTGAAAATACGAATAAATTAGCGAATCGCCACGACCAGATCTACAATCGCGAATATAAATTATCGATAAAAATCCCAATACTTTCCCCTCCACTACCTTTAATTTTAATCTCCGGAATGTACACTTCAAATATGAAGACCAACATTGAATTGCAAGAAGAGGAATTTGGGAGGGGAAGGAGAATGGATTATTAGACTTTGTGTTTTTATCATAATTTATGTCCACGATTGTCTGAATTTTGTCATCTCTTGCAAAACATTTATAATTACAACAATGTGTATAGCCGCATACATAACGTTAGTATATACTATCCTACTTGTTTTGTACCAACATACACCTTATATCTATCGTATATCTTCGAATAAGCGCCTGTCACGAATACGCGCCTACACCAAAACTTCCAAAATTTAATTTGTGCCTAGACATTTATTCGTAAATGTACTGTGTATATGGTGTAAAAAGAAAAGAAAGTTATTGGATAGATGGTTTTAAAAAACCTTTACCGTCTAGTTACCGACGAGTCACCGTCCCCGTTTACATTTTTTTACAATGTTTTTCCTAGAAAAGAACGCGTTCCCACGAGTTCCCGTCTTTTTCATGAAAAGAAAATGAGAGATATTTGTATGATATTTTTAAGTTAACTCGTTGGTAACTTTTCTAGCTAAAATAAGACAAAATGCAACGGTAACTCGCATGGTGACTCGACGGTAATTCGATTCTTTAAAATAAAAGTAGATTATCACTGCAGGAGGTATTCTTAGCATAACATCAGGCTTTGTAGCCTCAAATTATGGCAATTAATTATAAATGCTATCTGCATATAATGTTTATCACAGTTTTGCAGAATAAAAAAATGCTGGGAAAGCATTGTGTGTAGATAACTATTCTGTTATTGAGCATACATTACCTTTTTCTAGCTATTATGTCTGTACAAATCAACAGAGCATTTGTTTGTTTACTTTTCATTTAAATATCCCCTTCTTATTTTATATACCTTGAAATCACCATATGTGGTTTTGAAAGTTAGTTTCTAACAAATGCAGGACTGGTCATCAATGGAAACCACAAATCGGTGTTTTAAATGTATATTACTCACATCTTCTGAGAGAAGGCAAGAATACAGCATGCAAAAGAAGCCCCATTGCACCATCTGTTTATCTACTCAACTACGTTTTTTCTATGCATTTTCTAGCTTTATATTAGTAAT
This sequence comes from Neoturris breviconis, assembly GCA_032360805.1. Classification (NCBI taxonomy): domain Eukaryota; kingdom Metazoa; phylum Cnidaria; class Hydrozoa; order Anthoathecata; family Pandeidae; genus Neoturris; species Neoturris breviconis. The sequence continues at coordinate 3,072 of JAULBZ010001470.1, read as the reverse complement.
TTTCTTGGAGAATTGATGTTTATACTAAAGGAAGTGCTATTTCAATTATTTTGAAAAATTGAGACATTCTTGGACATAAAATATTAATAAAAATCACAAGGTTTCCCCGATCATCCTACCTTCAATGTTGATTTCCTGTATGTGCACAGCAAATATTATGGAATATTATACTTTGTGTTATATCATAATTATGTTCACGATTGTAGACTCCTAAATTACGAATTATCGACCTAGACTTAGAAATGTGCTAATCCTTGGCATATATGACTATTTTTTTATTCGGGATGTTTTATTTCGCTTTTAATAACCAGAGGAAATGTGACAAATCAAGTAAATATTGCCAAAGATTTATATACAGACATGGTTAACCTGCGTATAGAGGCCGAATACTTAGATTCTTATGTGTTCTGGAGAATCACACATCGTATGATGAAACGGGAAAAAACAAATCACTCTTGCAAATGATCCTAAAATTGTCTCAACTTCTAAAGACATAGATCAACTGTTGATAAAACTATTTGTAAGTTCCACTTTGGATGATAATGATTACCATCTACGGAATTTACACCAAAGACAGATGGAAACGCTATATGATAAATTAACCCTATTTTATCTGGGCTCCTTTGGGCAGCAAATATTATCTGGGAGGTGGAGGTGGCAAAAATAAACTGCCCCTTCATGACTGAGCTACTTTGAATTTTTTAATAACAATTGATACAGATAATGTTCTTAACGAACCCAATCAAAAAATGTTCAAAAATTGATAGAAAATAGAGTATTGTCCTTCTATTATCTTGAGAACAATACAATTCCTCGAAAACAATTGAAATGTCATTTCGTCAGAATTTAGCGGAAACAATGATAAATTAATAGAGACATTATTAATAACAAGATATTGACTGTAAAAATGTCTCATTTGCGTATATAATATAATTTTGACACTGAAAAACCACTTTGTTGGGTCAATAATTTGTGTGGTCAAAGCACACCTGACACGACTACAATTTTTTTTTCACAGAACTGTGTTGTTATAGATATTGTTGCAGAATTTCAGTCGTTTTTATCCCTATTCAGGATGGGGGAATTCTTACAAAAACTAATAATGAGGCTATTAAGTAAAATCATATAGAGCGGCTTATCCCAGTGGGCAAGAACGTGTTCAAAGTCCACAGAATAGACGCTAGATCAACGTTGAAGACTCTATACTAACGCCTTTATTGCGGACTATGAACAAGTTTTTTCCCCACTGTATTTTGGGTTGGTGTACGGGAATATCCGTGTTCGTACAAATGACAATTTATGGAAATAAAAGTAAATAACCACCGTGAAAGAAGGATCTTGAGCATAGCTTCAGGCCATAAAGTCAGAAAAAATTATCCTCCACATAGTATTATAATTTGACAAGTGATGATGATGTTTTCTAAGAAATAAGTAAGTAGATAATATTTCTTTGCTGATGACTGTCCCCAGTAGACAAATAGACACTTGTTCAAATTCCGCAGTAAAGGAGTTAGTACAAGTTGAATGAGTGTTTGCCAACTATAAAACTATTTGAAACTATACACCAATGGGCAAAAACTTGTTCAAAGTCCGTAGAAAAGGCGCTAGAAAAACGTTGTTTGACGTTTTTCTAGTCTCTTTACTTCGAACTTTGAACAGATTGTTGGCAACTGGGACACAGTATGAACAAACTAATGAATGCTAACAACCTCGCACCGAGTGCTTCTTGCAACGAGTATTTCGCGACTTATTTGACAAGTCCAGAAGCACTAGATGCGAGGTTGGAATATTGCGTCGTATAAACAAACTGTTGATTGGCATACTGAGATAGACGATACCGTATTCAGTAAAACAGTCTGGGTAAAATTTACTAATTTCTATTCAGTGACTAATATTCCCCCACACTAAATTTTCCCTCGACTATCGATTCCCCTCGACTTTTTTACACCGGACTGATCCTTTTACGGGACGTTTTTCCATGATAGAACTATAGACTTCTTTCCCTAAGTACATATTGTCAAAGCACAGAATATAATATCAACAATTGGAAAGTTAACATATCCATTAAAGAAATACCAACAACACTTATTTATGAATGTCATATTTCACTACCTTATCAGCATGTAAACGGCTTTCTAAGTGTTTTTGGAAGAAGTAACTAAATTTCTGAATAATATTCCCCTCAAATATATTTCCCAAATACGTTGTGTTTGTTATTAAGCTATATTTATTCTGAGTAATTATAATAAATTCTCTCCTGACGAAATTAATCTGATTTTAATCTAATTTGTTAATTAACATATCATTAGTATTTTAAATGATGTCAAGAGTAGAGGAATATCCCACTTTACCATTAGAACCTCGGATGCAGATAATTAATGTACCAAATGGAAAATTAATTATTTAAACTATTCTTGCTTAATAAATTAGAATATAGTAAGGGTATATTCTTCATGTGGGCGGGAGATAACTGACACTGCCCATAGTGCTTACAGATATTTCCCTGTAGCTAGATGAGATCACATATACCAAAAAGGAGGAAGTTCCTATTAACATTTCCTTATTTGCTGGGATAAAAAAATATGGTTCTAATTTGTTCTAATGGGAAAAATCTCATTCCGGAATGGACTATGTAACTATGGACAAAAAATCTCTTATAGGAGAGTTTCGAATAATTCTTTCTGCCTTCAATTATCCAAAATGAATTTTATCCATATGAACTGGTCTTTGACATGGGTAATAGACCTTTCAAATTCGGCTTTTATATAACAGTACGATATTCGAGCTAACAGTCTATAACCCGGGGAGCCAAATGTGGTTCAAAATCCAGAGTAAAGACGATGCGGCAGAGTTTAAACAAAGTTTTGTCGACAAAGAAGTTTGCATGCGTATTTAGTCCATCGATAGTTTCCGTAATGTACATCTGAAATCTTTATTCATTTGGTTGTTGTTAGCATATAGAGATCACATTTGATGTTTTTAAACTGGTAAATCATTAATTAACTACTCATTTCACCTTGGTTATGAAACCAATCTTATCTGCAATAATCAGTGATGATTAATCATTTTAGA
>JAULBZ010001469.1:0-22057 GCA_032360805.1 Neoturris breviconis | reverse complement strand
CACCCCCACCCCCTAAAATAAAATGTTTCAATATTATTTTTTTTTTAAAAGTCTGTGAAATAGTTAAGTATAGGATGTTGATGATTAAAATGAATAATTTTAAGAGATAGATATGGTATTGTTTCAAAATGGTATTAGAAAAAATGTTTTTTTGATGTATATGGTTCCTTTAGGTTAATGGAAGTTGCTATCTGTTGGGTAATAACCGAAACTCATAATGTAACAACAATATGTCGCAACCCCCCTTAAAAAAATAACAGCCCTCTGAATGGGTCAACCCCCACCTAAATCTTCAGCTAATGGTAACCCCCTAATCGAAGATTTTTGAAAATCTTTCCCCCCTAAATCCTGAGGGGTGCATACTGTGTAAGACATGATATCAGAATATATACATAGGGATGAAGAATGTGTGCCATACATGATATCAGAATATATACATGAAAGCCATACATAATATAGCACATATAGATAGAGATGTAGCGTGTCTGCCATTCACGATAAAGCATAATATACATAGAGATGTAGCATGTATGCCATATGTGATATAAGCATAGAGATGTAGCGTGTCTGCCATACATGATAATAAGCATAATATACATAGAGATGTAGCATGTATGCCACATGTGATATAAGCATATATACATAGGGATGTAGCATACATGCCGCATGTGATATAAGCATATATCCATATTGCATGTATGTTATACATGATATAAGCATATAATTATACATATAGACGTTGCATGTCTGTGATACATGATATAAGTATATACATAGGGATGTAGCTTGTCTGCGATACATGATGTAAGCATTATACACATAGGGATGTAGCATGTCAGCGATACATGATGTAAGCATATACACATAGGGGTGTAGCATGCATGCCATACTTTATATAATCGAGATGCAGCATGATTTATTCATTATTTTCATATTTTTATGCATACTTTTTTCACTGTTTTTAAGTTCTTAAAAACCATAAATCCTCTAACAACAAAACCAGTTTTTCAGTTTTGGGACTTAATCAAATAGAAGGCTTAAATAAACGGCAGCTTATTAAAAAGATGAAAAATCTGTTAAAAGTTCTCTTTTTTTTCTAAGTATCAATATATTCTTCTTTTTCTACACCATCCTCATTTCTATTCTCATTCACTAAAAGAGCTGGTGGATATGCAGATTCAGTATTTGGAGCTTCCCTGAGTTTGATTATAGCTAGCTGCTGCTGTAGTAAATCTCTGCTGCACATAACTAGCTGCTGCTGTACTACACTGCAATTTGTATTCGAATGAGCCCCTGTGTAGAAAACCCAAAACTAAAACAAGACTGAGGGTTATTATAAAACTGAGGCAGGGGGGGGGGGGGGGAGGAAATTTTAAGAACCAGTGCCACTTATGGACTTAATTTAGAACTGGAAGCTTATTAATGGTATTATTTTTTTAAAAATAATAATAAATGAAAACTTTTAATTTTATGCATAAGATCTTAGCATACAAGTAATTCATTTTCTAAATGCACACAACCATAACAGTGTATGCATAGTAGTATAATGTGTGTGTGCAAATAATTTCCTTGTCTTAGGTTTAACTATCACGCTACTTGACGGGTTTCTTTCAATCATTACTTTAGTCAGGTTTCATGACATTTTTGTTATATATGCATTAATGTCTTTGATATTTAAGAATCTTTCTATTCTTTTTAATAAGAAATTGCTCTGTCGATAAATATATTTCATTTTTTTTGTTTTTTTGTAGATGAAAAAGTATTAGTTGGAGGTAACTATGCTAACTATCATGGGAACACAGAAAGTTTACAACAGACATTACCAAACCGTGGTCATGTAGATTCCAGTAGAGCAAAATTTAAATCCATGGCCAGTGAAGATTATTCACAACGTATATCTGGATATATGAACAGCTATGTTAATAAAGAACACCTTGATCATGCAGATAATTCTCACAGTTCTTCTGTTGTTGAAGTTCCTATGGTAATTAAACCACATATTGCAGGTCATGTTATTGTACCTGGGTCTGGTAATACACAAGTAAGGAAACTGTTGTTGCACGAAAATGCTAAATCACGTCAGGTCTCAGATTCAAAGTTTGTACCAGTTGATCACTCTTCGCCTCCCGTTATAACGCACAATACTGATCATGATACACATGTGTTTGAGGAGAATCTGCAGTCTGATGATATTCGTGGTAAGAAGATGCAACAAGAGGCAGATATTACTAATAGAGAAAATAATTATGCACGAAACCAGAAGATGGAGAAGGAAGAGGAAAAGAAACATGCTAAAAAGTCAGAAGATCAAATTGGTCATAGAAATCCACAACAAAACTCGGACCATGTAAAAGGTTCAAACTTTATGTCTAGATTTATGGGTCATTCTGATCGTGGAAGTGCAAACTTTGAGCAGACAGCACAATATTGGAAGAATAACAATAAAAATAAGCATGCTAGTTACAATGATGAACATCGACCTCATGAAAAAGAATCTACTAGTGAATCTACTCAGGAGAAAGAATCAACTGGTGAATATAAAGTACACTATAGAGAGCATAAAAAGCCTTTGGCACCTTTATATGAAGAAGAATCTCAAAGCAATGATGATAGTAAAAAGGGGAGTAAAGAATGTGATCACCAGGGAATGTCACATTGTCGTGATAGCAAAGCTTCATTGAGCAAAGGTGGATCACAATCATTGGCAAATAATATTCTAACAAAACTAAAAAAAGATGAAGAGGATGATGATGACAAAAAAAAAAAAGGCGAACCTGATGAAATTCTTTACAGACCTTCTGAATCTGCAAAAGAAGAGAAACAGACCAGCGTAACAACTGAAAAAGTCCTCAAAAACATTGATGACAATGCGACAGAAGGTGAGAATAACGAAGGGACACAAATAGTATTGTCTGATAAAACAAGCAAATCTGCTGCAAATAATAAAGCAAATACAGTGAATGAAAAACAACTAAAAGAAAATATGAGAAAGGAAGAAAAAGAAAAGGATAACAAGGGGGAAAAACAGCAAATGTTAAATGATAAAAATATGGAAAAGTCTGCAGTACATCACAAACAGGTACAGCCACCTAAACCTCGATTGGACAATATAGAACATAAACATTTAGAGAAAAATGAAGTAGAATTGAAAGAAAATGAGAATAAACAGAAGGTAGAGAAAAGTTCTAATGAAGATGTAAGCAAAACAAATAATGAATACAATGTTGAGAAGAAACAACAATATGAGAATTCTAAAGAATACGTAAACAAATCGAATAATAACGAGCAAGCAAAACAGGTTGAGAATATTGAAAATAAGTATGGAGTCGATGAAAAGGCATCCACAAGCAGTTTTATAAAAGAAGATTCAAAAACAGACATGTTGAAGAATACAGAGGATGAAAACAGGGCCAACAAACCAGGTAAAATAATAATACATTAGATGTTAATAAATCACATAGGTTAGTCATGTTCCTCATTATAAATTTGCGAACATCTCCACCTTAATAGCAGAGAAGAGTTGACTTTACACACTACACACTTTTGTAAATAGTATTCTTTGTCTACACTTATCCTCTCTAGTTTCTTTGAGTGTACCAAACAGATATGTGTCACAAAATATGGAGTTTTCAGTGTATAACAATTTCTATTCCATAATTTTTTTCTATTCCACGTATTACTTTATATCCACTTGTTTTTTTTTCAAGATATTCAATCTTGAGAACAGGCCGTTTTCGGAAAATATGTAGAAATGAGTTGTTTGAGACATCTAGGCTTCACAAAAATTGGAGGCTTCACAAAGATTATTTACTGTGATTTTTAAAATGTTAATATTTTGTCCAAATATGGCATCCACATTTTTTAGCCCATCAAACAAAGTTTGGATGGACTATTATTATTCACTTTTCGTCATCGTCGGTGGAGCCCCCTTTTCTTAATAGACCATGTTCCCAAAGTGCTATCAGTTGGAAATTTGCACTAGCATGCAAGGCAATATTTTAGAAGGACTCACCAAAACTTTCTCGATTTTGTCCACTTCGTCCTGAGTTTTAGGCAAAAAGGGTCAAAAATGCGTTTTTGGTCCAATTCACCAAAAAAAAGGCATGGTATCAACATGAAATTATATGTAGTTATGTGTTATAGACACAGGTAATGATACCATACAATTAACAACCACTAAATATAGTAAAATTTACTTTTATTATTCGAACTAGATTTTCAACAAGATATACTTGTCTTCTACAGAAAATTTAGTTTGAATAATAAAGGAAATTTAACTATATTTAGTGGTTTTTAATTATATGGGCATCTTTACCTGTGTCAATATAACAATATTACTGTTGCTTTATTTAGCAACTCAAAGCATATCCTACTATATATAATAGTCTGAGTAGCCTATACAGTGTAACATATACCAAGTCTTTAAAAGCGCAACTAATACTATAACAAGTGTATTCTCTATTTTTTATTTGGTGTGTACATAATGCTATGATGTATAATGTGCATGTAATTCATATCCACTATGGAGGAGTAACTATTGAGCATTGCTTTAGGCTATAATTGAAAATTACACTACTCTCCTCCACAGTTACCTGACATAATTTTACCTTGATAAAGGTGTTCTAATTGTTTCTTTCACCTGAAACTTTATCAACTTATTAAGGACATGAAATACTAATGCCATGTAAAATTTGGATATTTATCTTTGATATGAAATCTCACTACTTTCCTTCATAGTGAGTGGCCTAGCATAATTTTACCTTAAAAACTGTGTTCCAACTGTTTATTTCACCTGAAACTCTACCATCTTAATAAAGACATATTTCAAGCACTGTATAATGTGTCAGACCTGGTCAGGAGTAAAATGGTGTGGTCGCCACACCCCTAGATTTTGCTTGGCGTGTTGTCAAAAATCACACGCCATGTTAGGATCGAGGAGTGCGTTAGAGTGTGATCGTGTGTGGGGGAGTGTGATGGTGTGTGGTCTTAAATAATGCTATCCAAATTGTGTGGAAAGAAGTACTAACCAGGCCTTCATAAATTGCGTGCAACGTGCATGCAAGCAACATTGACGTACACAAGCGCTGGAGAAATAAATGTTGAGGTTATCATATCTTTGCCATTAAAAACTACGAACATTTGTTCAAATGTTCACTATCATTGTTGATAAAAATAATTTCGACGCATACGTTATAAAACATGCAATACAGCGAATGAGCTTTAAGGCCGTTTTACACTTCACAAAATCTTCCGTGGAATAGAAATCCTAGTGGGCAAAAACTTGTTCAAAATCAACAGGAGATCTATGAGTCAAACGAACATTGTTTTAGTGGGAAGTTGTTACGATAATTTGTACATACATGTGAATAGGGCTTTATTAAACGTATTGCTTTATACCATAAAATAAACATTCTATTTTGAACAGATATGTCTAGACATATTGTTCAATCTATTTTATTAAAACTAGTAAACATGTGTGCTTTTCATTTTGATAAGTGAGCAAAGACTTACCAGTGAAGATGCTAGAACATCGTCGTTCGACGTTGTTCTAGCATCTTTACAGCGGACTTGGAGGAAGTTTTTAGAATGGCAACTTTGATCCTAGGCTGATTTCTATTAACAATTTATAATAATAAGTTCAATAAGTTACTTCTCTATGCATCATGTCTTTATTTAACAAATAAACTAGGTTAAGAGATTTTAAATATCAACAAATTAGTTGAACAACCAAAGGAACTTGTGCGCGTAAAAGTGAAATGGACAAGTAACAACTATCAGCACAAGAACTTTATGGACGAACTGTTAAGTTAATGTGACAAACTTTTAAGTTAATGTAGTAGATGGAACTTGGATTAGACAATACTTGTTACTTTTTTATCAAACTCAAGTCTTACAGATACGTCTTATAATTTTAGGCGTGCGATATTGTCATGCCCTATAAGACAGTACAGGGTACTTACGGTGCAAAATCCGAATTAAATATCCACACCCCGTATTCACCGTTTTACCCCGTATATACACAGGGTAAAACAGTGAGACGGCACCCTCGTATAATTTCGGAGTAAAAACAACTACAGCATCGTTTGTTTGTAGCTAATACTTTATAGACTAGCAATATTGTCAAATTTTCCATGTTATAGTGTTCTTTTCCAAATTATAGTAAGGTGGAAATATTTGAATAGGACTTAATTTTAAGGCTCGAGGGAAGAATATAGGCGAAGTAAAAACTATTTATTGCAGAAATAACTTTTAATCATTTTCCTATATATACAATCTTTGTTTGCTTAGCATTAAGAGATGTCTAGGTGACTAATTTCCTCTTTCTTTTTAAACGACTGAACAGAAGAATATGGTAATTCTATGTTGGATTTGCAACACAAATTCTCACATACAAAAATCACATCCTTAGCTTCGTGGGGTAAATCTCGTAAAGTAGCACTATAGTTAGTTATGATTTTCACTAGCCTGATATAAGATTTACATTATATTTTCTCTTTCATCATATTTTCATTTCATTATTTCTTTTTTCAAATTATAGTTGGATAGTCATCAGGGCTTAAGATAATTGTCAATCATAACTGTAGTGGAGAGATTATTTAGAATATTTTAAACCAATTTGGCTGAAATTATTCTGAAACATTTCTCGTCAACAGTGATGACCCATATTGGTCATGTTTTCTATGCATATAATGAGAGTAAATAACCAATGCGGGTGAGTTTTGGACATTAAATCAATTTAAAGCTATACTTATAAACCCCTCCTGCTATTATCAGTTGTGTAGTTAGCAACTATTCTTGCAAATACTTTACCAGAAATCACACAGAATAGCATTGCTGGAAATAACAGAAAATAATCACTGTGGAGGAGTAATTTTTTAGTATAGATTCATGCTATAAAGCCTGAAGCTACAGTATGTTTAAACATCCCTCCTCGACAGTGATTATTAGTTTTATTTGTCACTGTTGAATTTCTTACTTCAAGATAATTCTCCAGCAGACATAAACTTGTGCAAAGTCTGCAGTAAAGACGCTTAGAATGTTTTTAACGTTGTTCTAGCGTCTTTACTGCTGACTTTGAACAATTGTTTCCCACTGGGTATAATTCTATTTTTATTAAAGAACGTCTTTCTAATCTTCCAATGAACTAATTGTTTAATATCACATTGTGTTAATTCCAAGCATCTGTGTTGTATTATGGTAGAACAAAAGAATCAATTAAATAGTGTTGTTTTGTTTTAATATTTTTAAAAAGAATACATTTAAGCTCCATAATATTCTTCACAAATATTTTAATCATTTTTTTGTTGAGTAGCCTGTAACTACAGCTACAGTAGAACAGTATAAATTTCTATTCGTAATTTTTTGTATGTTTTCTCATCATGAAAATAATCAGAAAAGCATTTGTTTTTCAGAATGTAATGACAGACAGAAACAATAAATCTACATCAAAGAAGAAGAAAAGAAGGCGGATGTTTGGTTTTATTTCAAACACCGTTGACAAAGTATTTAGTCAGGTTTATGATGGAGAGCCAGTACGAGGGAATAGACGGCAAGCAGACTTGTCCGAAAATATTCTTGAAGAAGAAGTATTATTTTGTAAAAACAATATATGCGTCCATACATATGAATCTGAAAAAAACGAAGAAAAACACAATCCAGGGTATTTATGCTTGAAAAAGATATACAGATCTGACAACAACATTTCTGACCTGATGCTGAGCTGGGTTCCAAACTCTTTGTTAGTTATTGGTAGCACTGAAGAAGCAGAAGTAATAACAGGGACTGCAAAAACAGAAGAGGAAAATAACCCTGAAGGATTCAATAAATCAGTATCAACAGAAGAGCCGACGATTACATCAGGACAAGTGATTGGCAATAAAAAGAGTACGGAATCACCGCTAGCTAATGTAAAAGATTTTGAAACACCTTTAGGTGATGTGTTCAGTGTAAACCTTATCGACATGAAGACTGTGAAGCTATTTTATTCAACCAAAGATAATGATTCTGGACAATTTGTTATAGGTAGTCCTGAAAACGAATACAAAGTGTTTCATTTTCATAATACAGGATTGGTGAAAGTTACTGAAATTTTCAACCAATGGAATGGTTGTAGTATTGATACTGAACTGCTTGCTGATGAAATTGGTCAGCAAGTTTATTATATACACACTGACTCGCAACCTGTTGGCGAAAATGGTAGAGATTTACACCCCGAAGAAGGGAGATATAGGTCAATGAATATGATTAACTGGCTAAGTTGTATTAATCAACTCGGCCAAATTGAAGATGGATATAACTTTAGAAAGGTATGTCTCTAGTGCTTGAAATAAGGACAAAACACCCCTCCACAGGAGGAGGCTTGTTGTGGAGGAGTGATATTTAAGCAGAGCTTTAGGTTTTGTATATAATTAGAAGTTAATTATTCAAAAATCACTCCTTCACAGTGATTATTTGTAATTATTTTGAGTACGAGTATACATAAGGGACCATCTTAAAGGTTGATTTCCACGAGGGAAAAACTTTGCAGTGAACACCAAAAGAAGATACTCCATTGACAGAAATTAACATCACACATGGTGTGACATCAATTTCTACAAATGGATTTTCTTTTTTTAGCTGAAAATCAATATTAAATTTGTTTCAAAGGCGAGAATTGTCAAAATTACATTTAAAGAATTACAATTAAAGCTACTGCTTTGATACTGTAAATTTGATAATTTGGATTATTTTTGTAAAAAATAAAAGTATATATTCGTACTAAGCAGAACTAGCTACTGTGAGTAATATATGAGCACAGTTTTAAGCTTTATAGCCTGAAGCTATGCTGAAAATATATGTTATGGTCATAGAAATTCTCTAAAGATACAAGTGATGTTTTTTTTCTACCCTTTCTTTGTGTTAAAGTTTTGTATCATATTTCAGCATGTTTTCTTCGGTGGATTGAGCCAAGAAGTTCGTCCTGATGCATGGAAGTATCTTCTTTATTTTTACCCAATGCATTCAACAGAGAAAGAAAGAGAAAATATGGTGATTGAAAACACAAAATCATATGAAGAAATTCACAATAAAAGGTAAATATTGAATGGCATAGACAATGTAATATTTTAGGGACTAATTTATTTTCAAAATCTTGTAAATTTGAAGAAGCTAAAGTCACCATCTCCAAAATTTGTTCACAGGGAAAGAGTGCTGAATCTCCCCTTCCCTTTGCCAAAATATTAAGCTAAGAGTTACACCTCAGCCAATTGGGCTGAAAATATTCTGAAAAATCTCTCCTCAACATTGATGACCAGTTGTCATTCCAACCCCTGCACCTACTTTTAAGTGGGTGCTTACGTTTTAGTAGCTGTTCAAGAAGCTGCATGGATTTCTAGTATCAGAACTTTACGGCATTTGCACATAATTTGCAATGTATCTCTATTATTGACCTTTTAGACTTGCTCTAAGTGGTGAGGACTACGAAAACTTCTGGAAAAAAGTACAGTTTACTGTTGATAAGGATGTAGTGAGAACTGATCGATCTCATCCATACTATGCTGGTCAAGATAACCCAAATATACAAAAAATGAGGTATGTACGCTATATTATTTTTGGAATATTATAAGTTGACATAAGCCTCAAGATAAGAGTTGGACATCACCTGTGGAGGAGTGTTTTTTTAGTACAGTTTTCAGCTTTGCAGCTGAAAACTACTCAAAAACACTCCTCTACATGTCCAACCGTTATCTTTAGGCTTGTAAATTATATAATTAATATCTCTTTTCAACAAACTTGCTATTGATTGGTTTATTTGATCCTAAGGAACCAATCAAATTCCAAGGTTCTTGACTGAAAAAAAGTTGTAGTAAAATATATATTTATATATAAAGATATAAAATACAAAAAGAACGTAAATATAATAAAAATTATTTATCAGTGTTTGAGATAAGAGCGAATAATCACTGTGGAGGAATAACTTTTAAGCATTGCTCAAAAATCACTCTTCCACAGTGAATTTTTGCTCTTATTTCGGATACTGATTGATTTTTTTCTAGAAATATCTTGTTAAATTATGCAATATACAATGAAACAATGGGTTATACACAAGGAATGTCTGATTTAGTTGCACCAGTACTTGCTACACTTCACTCCGAAGTAGACTCATTTTGGTGCTTTGTTGGACTGATGGAAGTTAGTATGTTTGCCACAACACCTACTGATGACTCAATGGATAAATCTTTGGTAAGGTTTTACTAAGATAGCAATTACGTGGGGGAGGAGGATGTGGTATTGTTTATTTTTTATCAGTCAGAAATAATTTAAAGAATGCAGACAAAGTTTTCCAAGCTATGGAACGACATCATAATGGCTTTAATTTGATAAAGATCTTATTATTTGCTTATGTATTTGTGCTAGATTGTTTAGCTGTAGTGTTGATGTCACTGATTATCTTGGAAATTGTTATATTTGGAGTATTTTGCTATTCTGGAGCAAATTAAACTGTTATGAAATTTTTAGAATAGTATTACTGGCCTCTGCTGGAGATTTGTCAGGCAGATGAGTTTTTCTTCTGACGAGTGAAACTTTGTGTTCAGAATTGGCAATCTTTAAAATTCTCATGATACACCACTAATGGTTTTTATTATTTGGATATGATGTTACACTTAACTAAGGGGCCATATCAAAATTTTAATCCAAATCTTTTTTGGTAGAGTTAAATTAACTAAAATTGACAAAATTCAATAAAATAAAATGTATCTGTGCAGCAGCAGTGTGTTAGGTTAACAACAATTTCCAAGATATATCGGTATAAAGAAAACAATCTATTGCAAGATCGTTGACATCAGTACTCTCCTCTGTAGATTTTATTTCTGAGATGGTCCCTTAATATATTTATCATGAGACAAGTGCATTTATTATTGCACTAAACTTTTTTGTTGAAAACCATCTTCAAGTAGTGTGATTACCAATTTTATTGAAACCAATCATTTACTAGTTCATTGATCATTGTTCAAAATAAGAGCGAATAATCACTGTGGAGGAGGGATTTTTGAGCATTGCTTCAAGCTAATCACTCCTCCACAGTGATTATTTGTTCTTATTTCGAGCACTGTTGATATAACAATTTATGTCCATAATATAGGGTTTTTTAAGAGAATTGATGCGGATCATGCTTCCAGAATTCTACATGCACTGTTTATGTCAGGACTATGATTTAAACCTTCTCTTTGCCCACCGCTGGTTGGTACTTTGTTTTAAAAGAGAATTCATTTATCATGAAGTGTTAAAAATATGGGAAACCTGCTGGGCACGTTACCAAACCAACTATTTTCATATATTTGTAAGTTTATAATTTTTACACTATATTTTTATGGTGCTCGAGGTAAGATCAAATACTCCCTGTGGAGGAGTGATATTTGAGTATTGCTTCAGGCTAGAAAGACTAAAAAGCAATACTCAAAAATCGCTCCTCAGTGATTATTTACTCTTATTTCGAACACTGATTATATTGCTGAAATAACCTATCCACCTTCTTTTTCTTATCCAAACGAGTTTCACCTCTTGTGTGCTTTACATTTACATCCTCATCTAACATATCTAGTACAATCAAAGCAACAGCCTATTTTTTTCATGTACGTATCATAGTATCAATCCCCATCTTTAAAAAGATCGTATTTGGGCAAAGTGAAAAAAACCACATATTGTTCACTATTTCAAGACTCAAAATTACGGACATAATCTGTGGACATAATCTGTGGATGAGTGTTTTTTGAGCTTCAAAGATAAAAAATGTACTCAAAAAACCCTCCTCCACAGGTGATGCCGGCCATTATTTTACTTCAATATAACTCATGGACATCAGCTGTGAAGGAGTGTTTTTGAGTACATCTTTCAGCTGCAATTAAAATTATACGAAAACACCGTCCTCCACAGGTGAGTGATGTCTGACAGCTGTTTTGAGGCTTGGGTTTGTCATTCCTTTCTTACAATTCTAGATATGTGTGGCATTAGTATGTTTATATGGTGACATATGTTTGGAAAAAAAGATGGATTCTGATGAAATATTACAATATTTTACAAACATGGCTAACAAATTTGATGGCTCTGCTGTACTTAAAGAAGCTCGTTCAATGTTGTTCAAGTTTCGACAGTTGAATAGAATACCTTGTACTCTTCGTGGTTTACTTGCAGGTAAAGGTGTATGGGATGGCGGTATTTCTCCAGAAGTGGAATGTGCAAGTAATCATCAAAGATGTTGTTTTGAATATCGTAAAAAATGTGAGTGAAAATAGTTGTATTTCAAGCTGAAAACTGTACTAAAAAACACACCACCACAGGTGATGTCAGACCGTTATATTGAGGCTTGGTATTATATTGACATTCATAGAATCAGTATTTGAAATAAGAGCAAATAATCACTGTTGAGAAAGGATTTTTGAGCATAGCTTCTAGCTGGAAAGTCTGATGCAATTCTCAAAAATCACTCCTCCACGGTGACTATTGGCTCTTATTTTGGACACTTGAGTATAATTGAAACACTTTTTCTTACGGCAGATCTCCACTAGGCAAATTTGTATGCACGAATTGTGAATGTCAGGCGACGTCGCTTTCAACCAATGAAATGGCTTCACTTAGAATTTGCGCAAACGATTTGCCTAGTGGACATCCACCTTTATGTTAGTATCCGGATCTTCTTTAAAAGCAATCCGTAACTCGCAACCATCTTCCATACTTTTAAGTTGATAGAGTTGTTGCAGATACTGGTAGTTAGTGTCAGGCTTTTGAATTCATTATTCCCCTGTGGAGGACACCTTTGGAGGCTAATTTGCAGCAAACAGTAGTGTGCACAAATCAACCAATAGTAGATTATTAACAGTGGACATGACAGGGAGGTTTTCCGCTTGCCTACATTGTACCCAAATACTCAAGATAAAAATAGTTTGAGCTGAAAAGCCACTGAAAACTATACTAAAATACACTTCTCCAAAGGTGATATCCAGGAGTTATACAAAAAGATAATCAGTGTTCAAAATAAAAGCACATAACTGTGGAGGAGTGATCTGTGAACATGGCTTTAAGCCACAAAGCCTGAAACTATGCTCAAAAATTCCTCCTCCACTGTGATTATTTGCTCTTATTACGAGCGCTGATAAATATTTCTTGTCATTTGTTTAGCAAAATCTGAAATGCTTAGTGATGCAAGGACCGGTGAAAATGTAACAACAAAGGCACGAGCATCATCAACAACAACGACAACAATGAACTCGAGCTATGAAAATGAAGATCGTAATACTGACTTGAAAATTGAACCTGGAGAAATGGTGATAACAGATCATGAAAGATCTGCTGATATTATTTCTGAGAATGATTTATTGAAAAATACTACGTTTTATAGTAAAGAAACTCGTGAAGAAAAATCCCCTTTCAGTGGAATCTCGTCTGAGGTTGAAAATTCTGAACAGCAAAAAAAGAAAGAAGAAGAGGTTATTCAAAATGTTCTAGAAGATGAACGTCAGGATGTTGACGATATCCAGGATGAAAAAAGTGATCCTTTAAAAACACATGACATTGATACGCAGAGTGAAGATGTCAGTACTTTTAAATCAAATAATTATAATATAAATGAAAAAATTGATACTCTTAAAACAAATAAAAATGAAACGAATGAAGATGAAAATGAAACGAATGAAGATATTGATAATAGCAAAACAGCTGAAAATAATATTCTAAATGAAGAAACAGGTGTTCTTAAAACGACTGCAAACAATTTGTCATTAGAAGATAAACTTACGCCTGATGAAAAATTCTCAAACGCTAATATTTATTAGATCTCTTTATGTTTAATGATTATCTCCATTATATTTCTTTTACTTTTTTTATTTATTTATATAGGGAGACATTATCTTTATCTTTACAACATATGGGCAGATCGGTAAATCCATTTTAAGGGTATTATTTGCATCCTTGCAAGCCTCATAATAATTCTTGGACGTCACCTGTGTAGGAGTGTTTTGAGTACAGTTTCAGCTTTGAGTGGTACACAAAAATACTCCTCCACAGGTGATGTCCAACAGTTTTTTAAAGGTTGTCCTTGTAGCAAGCTGAGGGCTAACTTTTGAATTTATTTTGAATATAGTAGTTTTGAAAATAGCAGATATTGAAATAACTGCCAGTCATCACTGAAGGAGAGATTATTCAGAATATTTTCAGCTAATTTGGCTGAAATATTCTGAAAAATCTCTCCTCCACAGTGATGTCCGGCAGTTATCTCAAGCACTGAAATGGTAGTTAGAGTCAATGATCTACCAGTCCCCAGACATCATACACTACTTTGTAATACACGATGTTAATAGAATTCAAAGAACCATAGTAAACGTGACTACAAATAAACTCTGTGGAAGTGTACAATATTATTGCAGATGCAGGCTAAGTAACTAATAATTTGCTTCTGTTCTTCATAGCAGTGGTTGAAATAAAAGTAAATAATCACTGAAGGTGTGATTTTTGAGCATAGTTTTAGGCTTTGTTGCCTGAAGCCATGCTCAAAAATCACACCTCCACAGGGATTATATGTTCTGTTTAGAACCCTGCTTGTTGGTAGTTATTTGGATTCCCATAGCTTATTTTTATATGCACTTCTACCAAGATTGTAGATTCTTTAGAATGTCAGGTACTTGCTGTTATTTCAAACATTGGGCATAATATGTAGCACTTACATATTATATAAATAATCACTGTGAAGGAGAATTTTCGAACTTAGCTCAAAACCTTTCCTTCACAGTGATTATTTATTCTGACATGGGGTCTGGAAGAATGAGAAAATCTTTTGTTTATTTATATTTTATGTCCATTTTATTCAATTAATTCATATTTTTGTTGTTTATTACACATCCTTTCTTTTTTCTTAACCAGTCAGTGCTGTCTCGAGATTTTGAATTTACAGTAAACGCTCAATATCTCAAATATTTGGGTAACTCTGGTGTACTCTGGTGCTTGAAATAAGAACAGCTAATCACTAATCACTGTGGAGGAGCAATTTTTGAGCTTAGCTTTAGGTGTTCTAGCCTGAAGTAATGCTCACAAATTCTCTCCGCCACAGTGATTATCTGTTCTTACATTGAGCACTGGTTTGTTTTCTCGAACAAAATTCTTTGATCTCATGGATGTCTGAGATGTCGAATCTCAAATGTGAAGAAAGGTATTGCATATGTTTTAATGCATTGTTCAAAGTCAGTAGTAAAGGTACTAGAACAATAACATTTAAAGTTGTTCTAGCTTCTTTACTGCAGACTTTGAACAAGTTTTTGGTCCATTGGGTAGTACCGATTAAAATTGACAATCTCAAGTAAAATTTACATAAAATAGCACATGGTTTAAAATACGGAACTCAAATTGTTTAGCAAAAGTTGTTAATTGTTTGAAAACAATGGGTATTTTTGTGAAGCTGAGCTCTAAAAAAAAATGCTTGGTAATACTGGAATAATGGTTCACAAAATGTGAAGTGTGACCCCTTAATTTCTACCTTGTAACATTTTGGTTGATTAATTTAGCTGTTATAAATAGAGATTATACTAAGGGACCATCTCAAAAATAAAATCTACTAAGGATAGTACTGAGTCAATGATCTTGCAATGGATTGCATTGCAAGCTCATTGACCTAACACAATTTCTGCACGGATTCATTTTAGTTGAATTTTGTCAATTTTAGTTGATTTAATTAACCCTTACAAAAAAAGTTGGTTTTTGAGCAAAATTTTGAGATGGTCCCTAATGGTGTTTATATTTTCTTCAGTGATGATTATAATTTTCTTTCAGTAAATCTAGAATATATTTTAAAAAATAATCTGTCAAAAAGTCGGAATGATCTTTATTGTGATTTGTTTTGGGAATGATCTTGTATCTTATTGGTTCCTTCTGTGTGAACAACCAATCAAAACAATTGGTCTGAAGAATCCAAACAATTGCAAGATCATTAAATCAGTGTTTTTCAATGCAAGCGATTTTCAAACTGAAATAGTTTGTTTAACCGGATATCATTTACTGTAATTTAATTAAGTCACTTGAGTTTTGTATATTTCTTATTTTTGGAATTTAGATATTGATGTTAAATTATACAATTTTATCTTATTTTTCAGAATAGACATTTATTATTTGCACTCTTATGTTCATTCATATACTATGTTTTCATGAAAGATGATTTTTATAGCAACTGCAGCAGAACATCCTCCACCTTTTTTCACTTACAAAGCTGTAAAGGAAATTTTAAATTCTTTCAAATAATGGCTTTTAGTTTGTTATGGTATTAGCATAATTTATAATTTTATCTGCTTTTTGTAATAGTTTCACTCTAACAGGCCTCTGAATTCATGACGGCATTCCCCTGTGGAGGAGCATTCCCCTGTGGGTTAATCGTTATCTGAATGATGCTTTGTTTACATTGATAATGAATTTGGATTCTTTTTAAGGGGGATATATGTGTCAATCAATTCTCTCAGTAGCGGACATTCTCTACAGCAGACACCTCACCATAGTTAGTGATTGATCTTGCTATTTAATGAACCCAATGGTATTGCTATATAGAGCAGTGGCTTGACAGCCGGAAGCTACACTTAAATCACTCCTCAACAATGATTATTTGTTCTCATTTCAACCACTGTAGAGGTTTACCTAATGGAGCAAACTTTAATGATTACAAGTTTCTTGATCTGATACCTTACCTTAACAAGCAACATAGATATAAGAATAATGTTCCTGCTTGAAGTTATCACGAGTTCATGAGGCAGACCTTATTTTATGGAGAATATATTTTATGAAAAAATTGATAATCTCTAAGGTCTACTAGACTTACGGTTAAATTCATGCAGGTTTATTTTTCAAGCATACTTTTCAAGCATCATTGAAATTAAATCTTATTGCACAACTTCAATTTCACATAATCCTAAGAACATTGTGAAACAATAAAACACATAAAAAAATGTGATGGGGTACTTTTACGGTGATGGCATGCTTTCTTGGTTAAAAAATCTCCCACATGGCGCTTATTAGATCATTTTCAAACACTGTATTTGTTTGGCTGAAGATAATCTTATTTTTGATCACTTTTATTTGGTAACCCTAATTTAAAGATTGGGACGATTTACAATTTTTACGTAGAATTTAAAGCTATTCGTGCATCCCCAAATTCATGCGGATTCAATTTCACGCACCAAAGATTTGCACGAATCTGTACATAAGTAAGGTAGTTTTTGCATATGTTGCTGAATATTGTTAATTATGTTCGTAAAAGTTGGTATAACAGTAAGTAGCTATTTATTGTTGACAAAAATTTCATTTGACTATACATCGAAGTGGTAGTATATCCTTATCTTATTTTGCTACTTCAGCAAGAAGTATAGCTTAGCTCCCCTTTTGATTTAACACCCGATTAAACACCCAGGGTAAAAAACAATTTTTTAAATGATGTCAGGCCTTAATATAACTGCCGGACATCACCTGTGGAGGAGTGTTTTTGAGTATAGTGTTCAGCTTAAAACACACAGAGCATTATAACAATCATTTATGATACAACCTCTATCCCAGGGTTATTTTTATCTCTTTCTCTCCCATCTCTCTTAAGGTGTGATGTCAATTTCTACTAATGGAATGTCTATAATTTCCTTCTACGCGTGTACATTTTCCGTTCTGTTTCCGTTTTGTGGAAAACGGCCTTCAGACACCAATGGAGAAGAAATACTGAGAAAAAGGTTCATTTTACCATATTATTCATGTCCTTGGTTCCTACCCTATAGAATATAGATGTCTTGTATGTAACTTTCATAAATAAGATGCATACCATATATCCCTATAAATTCCCCCATTTTTAAATCTCTCCCTCTAATAAACGCCCTGTTTTTCCAAAATATTTATATAAACATTTATTTATAAATATTTATATAAACCTTTAATAAATGCCCTCACTATAGCCTGTACAAGAGATTGGCCATGACAGTTTTCACAATCGAAAGAAGTTGTTGCCATCAAGAAAATGCAATTTACTGGGTTCTCAATGCAAATACATCAAGTTACTTACAGATAGATACAAAGGTTGGATTCTACTAAGAAAGTTCTTATTGAAGTTGAAGATGAAGGAAGATCGACATCCCCCTGATGGATATGAAAATGGAAAATGGAATTTAGTTATAAAAGAGAGGAACTAAAACAGATAAGACATTATTACAGGGATCGAAATAACAACCGGTCATCACTGTGGAGGAGAGATTTTTCAGAATATTTTTAGCCAAGTTGGCTGAAAATATTCTGAAAGATTTCTCCTCCACGGTGATGACCGGCTGTTATTTTGAGCCCTGTATTATATATTTATTATATTTGTTTTCCCTTACTATCGATATCACGGTACATTATGGTTAAGGTGGTTACAGTATTATGGACAATTGGTCCAAAGGAATTCAATATTACCCATATTCATTGATTACCTGGTTACCTGACAGTTATATTCAGGCTTGTCCTTAAGATTATAGTTTCATTTGATTCTATAGTTTGTCAACTATATTTAAAATTTAAATTTAAAGAATATTTTAATCTTTGTACATATTACGTGAAGGCCGTTTTCCCTTTCAGAAAACTTTCCGAAGAATAGCAACGAAACGGAAAATGTATATGCGTAGAAATAAAAATACGGAATATGTAGTTTTCTTTTCGGCTTCCGTTCTGAATGGTCAAACGACCCTAAAACTATTTCAAATTCGAAATATAATTCATTTCGTTTGATTTCAGACAGTTTGTGTTTGTATGCGTTGGCGTAAACTAAAAATTATACCTTGAATTTAATAAAAAAATTAATTAATTAGAGAAAGAAGATCCGATCATTTGTCACCAGTTTAACGCCTTTTGGAAGATAATGCGCCAAAGTTTTATTTTGAAACTATGACTTTCAGTTAGGATGCCCGCAGTGAAAGAACAATAAAATAATTAAGTAGGGAGAAATGTTTGTGATCGAGTAGTGTAAATTCTAAAGCCTGTTGTGACTTGTGAATTATTTTGTTTGTGATACTTTTACAAAAGTAAAGAGTATGAGTTGAGTTGCGGGTTTCTTGGTTTGTATTAAGTGATCGTAAATTTTACAATACTGTTAGATACTCCTTGAAAAATGACTATAGGTAAGCAGATAGCTATTGGTCTTGTTGCTTTTGTTAAAATTGTGTATATTCTTGTTTGTTTATTTTCTTATGTACATTATACTTCTTCAGTTCAGTGTATTTAAGACGCTAAAGGTGTCTCAACCTGATAATAAATTAGTCTTGATTAGACACCTAATTTACGAGTACTATGAACCAACATCAAAAAAGAATATTAACAAAAAGAGTCAGTTAGAGATACTTTTATGCCTTTTAGTGAGGCAATGAATGATTTTCATTGTTTTTTATTTGGATTTTCGTTGACCAGAATTTTGAAGTTAGGCAATGATTATTTTTCGTTGGCTATTCCTTGACCTTTTATTTGCTAAATATTTTAACATACACCATGAATGCGTTTTCATTGCTTTTTCATTGTGTGACAATATCCTAACAAATATTGATAACATTTTATCAAGCAATGAATAGAAATGCATTATAATTTTTATTGGTTTCTGTGAAACTTGTTGTATTTTTATTGGAAATCCATTGAATCTTTTACAGTAGATTATATACATTGTCCTATGTAGCTTATATACATGCAACATACAGATCTTAATGTAATATAAAAAGACATAATTTCTTTACTTATAATGTTATAATTATAACGCATGTTCTCTATTTTTATTTGGTATATACATACTTCTATGATGCATAACGTGTGTATGCAATTCATGTTAATGTGTCAGGCTAAATTTTTACTTGGTTTTGTGTGTTACTTTTAATACCGTACCTTTGATTCATATTTCCACGTTGTATATGCATAAAAAAAATATAATTTTGATAAAATAACCCCCTCATAAATAACCAAAATTTATGTGCAGATTATAATGCAAAATTTTGAGTATCAGATGGTTGCTATCGTCGTAAACCCTATTATATATGGGGGTTTTCATTTACGTTGAATATATGAGGGGGGGGGCAAAACTGCCCCCCTCGCATGATTTTTTTAGGATAAAAACCTGCTACAAGCGTGAAAATTTGCATGTATAGTTCTTGTTGAAAGAATTTAAATTTTGCAAATATTTTTGCTGAACTCAGCACTTTTTTAAAAAAAATGGACATTTTTACCTTATTTTTAATAGGCTATATCTCTGGAGCAAAAAAAGATTTTTCGATTCTGTTTTTACATTTTGAGAGCAAAGTGATGCAAGTTTTAGTAAATTACCCCAAAAATGCATTTTAAGTCCACATTTGTCTACTATTGCGCGCCAAAATTGACAAAATTTTCTTCGAAATTTTTAAAGTCAGTTTCAGTCAAAATTATTTTTCCTGTAAAATACACATAATTTGACCCTTAATAAACCCTACTTAGTCTTTTACTATCAAAATAAATGAAATAACCGATTATCTATACTGCTATGGGGTGCCAAAGGTATCAAAATTCCTAAAAAATGTTATTGTTTCATTTTACACAAAAAACAAACGTGGAGGAGAGCAATAAGAAAAAACTACCAAAAACACATGTGGAAGAGAGCAGCAACAAAGTTTTTTTCAAACTTGCATAACTATTGTATAAGCATAGCATAATTACGGATAAATATTTCATATACGTAAAAAAAAGTGAAAATTTGCTATAGCCCCTCTGGAGGAGAGCCCTAAATGCACACCTTTGGCATAATATTTTCCATTGTCATTACACCAAAATGTTCTTGATAGAAAAATATTAAAATTCACCAAAGGAGAAGTTCATTCGACTTGTTTTAGAGGAAATATGGTAAAAAGTTCAACTGGGGGGTCAGTTTCGAAAATGTGTCGGTACAGATGGCTACAATAAAAGTCTAGGGACGTGGGTGATGGGACGTTACATGAAAGACGAATACGTCAAAACGACGTCGTTTTAATGTTGCTGTGACGTTTCGTTCCGGCAGGGCAACAAACGAGATTAGCTACCAAAGACCTAGAATTTCAATAAACTTATTCTTTCTACAATTTAATCACTAAATGTTTAAAATATTCCGTGTCTTCATAACTGATCACAGCAATAATATATCAATTTCACCGTCTGTGTTTCTTTACTTATACTTATACTTAATTAAAACCATTTCAGAGTATACCTAACACAGCATAAAGTACACTTCTACAAAAATTTTAGTAATTTAGTCACTTTGGCTATGATCCAAAATGGCGAAAAGGCTAAAAATGGCAATTCATAGTTATGTGCCAGGGTAAACTTTAACCCAGTTTGATTGGCTACTTTCAGTACCGTACCTTTGATTCATATTTTGAAACGATTATTATTTATTGCATATATTTTAGGTTAAAAATTCCCACATAAATAATTAATCTTCAGAATATATTTTTTACCAAAAAGTTGTTATCATCTTAGTAAACAGTTGAGATTGGCAATTTTCCATCATTATTTTGTAAACAATCTTCTTTTCTTACCCGATTTCCTAAGTAGAGTATGTGAGAAAATTTTCAAAAACCTTTTTGAAAAGCATAGGGAAGTTATTTTACGATACATTGCTATGTCCTCTTTGTTTTTAATATAAAAATTTTATTCAAATCTAGATTTAGATACTATTATGTTTCTGAATTTAACTGCCGATTATAACCTATGGAGAAGTACTTTGTGTATAATTTCAGCTTTGAAGCTTAAAACTTACTACAAAACTCTCTTCAACTGGTAACATCTGTAAGTAATATTTAGGCTCGTATTTCTAATCACCATTTAGCATTAATTTATACGAAGCAAATAATTTATACAGATTCTCACCAAAAATTATCAAGAAATAAATTTTCATCGTTCTTTTAGTTTGAAGTTGGTTGATATCGTTCTTTGTAAACACATTATTACATTTCGTTTCCAATTTTCAACATTTTTCCACATTCTCTAATTCAGACTTTGAACAAGTTTTTGCCATCTGGGTTACAAATCTGTATTAATAACAATGGAAAACCTC
>JAULBZ010001468.1:0-19726 GCA_032360805.1 Neoturris breviconis | reverse complement strand
TTGTTACAACCTTAGCTACACGGGAAACAAATCCAGCCTGATTCCCACCCAACCTTAACTACGTTTTAATCCTATTCGATCAGGGGGATGAAAAGCCCCTCTCCCCTCTTTTTTTCTTCGTTAATCTTTCTACAATTAGATTATGGGCCAGAATGTATATTTTGCAGACCAGACCACCTGGGAAACATTATGATATCATACGAGTTGGTATGACGTCATACATAACTTTTTAATTGAGTTTTGTTTATTTTGGCTCAAAGTATTATCTGGCTAAATTACATGGTCATACTCCTATCAGTTTTCTTTCAGAGTCCCCAAGAGGCCTGAATTAGGCTAAGACAGGGATCCAGACTCAAGTTTATAAATCAACCCTTGATCGACACAATGGACAACGTAAAAAATACGGACGGAGTGCCAGCGTGAAGGTTAGCCTGTACACTCTTAAAACTACGATCAAGGACAGGAGCCTCAGAGTGGATAGAATGAAAGAGAACTCCTTTGTAAAAAATTCCTGAAGTGGGCTAAGACAGGGATCCAGACTAAAGTTTATAAATCAAATTATATTCAATAAATAATGCATAAAATGCTGACAATGCTAAATGAATAACCTATAAAAATACATCATAATAAGTACACTTGTTAGTCAAAGTGATAACTACGTACCCAGAGCTTTCAATTACTTTTTATTATCCGCGAGTTTAAACATTTGCAGATGAAATTGAGACTGTATCAGAAACAATACCTCTCGCGAACGGTGAACATAAACTTGTCTATCTTTTATGCAAACCTCAGCATATTTTGTATTGAGTCAAATGCGCACCATGGTCAAATGACGATAAATTAATCCTTAATGAATCAGAATTTCGTTGCAGCTAACAAAATGTATCCACTATGTAACGATTTAATGCGGATCTTCATGAGGCGAATTCGTTCGCACGAATTCTAGATGAAGCCATTACATTGGTTGAAAGTGACGTCACCTGACAAGTGACGTCTCTTTCAACCAATGTAATGGCTTTATTTAGAATTCGCCAAGTGGAGATCCGCCTTAATTGTATAGCCAACTGAAAAATCATGCGTGGGTGTTTTATATATTCCCTTGTGGCAAAAACTTGTTCAAAGTCCAAAGTAAAGACAAGTGTCACAGTAAAGAGTAGTGTCGTTACTTCAGACTTTGAACAAGTTTTGCTCACTAGATCAACTTCCACTCCAGGACTTCTTCGCTCTTGACGTTCTGATATGTTAGAGAAGAAGCTGGAATCGGGGTTGTCTTATCCTCTTATATGTTCTAAAAAATGAACGAACAGCGACTACAAACCTAGACATTTATACCGACACGAAAAAGGAAAAATAGACCCAGTTTTGCAGAAAGAATCATTGAATTACTAGATACAATTAAATTCAGCGTAATAAACACTTGTTGAACGTAAATATTAATTGTCTAGGATTGTAGTTGCTTTTTTTGTTAATAAAGTTTTAAAATTTACATTATAAAAAGGGCAATAGTTGAAATCTGGTAACTCAACCGTTCACTTAGGGACCATCTCCAAAGTTTGTTTCAAAGAAGCAGATATTTTAGAAGCTTTAAAGAAGTAAAATTCAATAAATTTGAGAAAAATTAATCTATGATGAAGGGTGTCAAGTCAACGAGCTTGCAATTGGTTCGTTTCTTCGGTGCAAAGAAACTAATCAATTGCAAGATCGTTGATTCAGCACTCTTCCCCTGGGAACGAATTTAGAGATGGTTCCTTAGTTAATAATTTTCTATTTGTATAAAACAATTGACATTTTTCACTCAGATCATTTTTAAGGCGGATCTCCACCACTAGGCGAATTCTAAACGAAGCCATTACATTGGTTCACAGGTTCATTTAGAATTCATGTAAACAAATTCGCCTAGTGCAAATCCGACTTTAAAGTAGTGTCATGTTGAGTTACCGTATGTTGACAATATATGTATAGATTGCACCAAGTCTGAAAATTACTGTAAGACATCACCACCTGTGGAGAAGTGTTATCTGAGTATAGTTTTCAGTCTGACAGTTAAGGTCAGGCTTGTTGTGCTCATGTGTATAATCGATACCAAATTATCAGGGTCCAGTTGTTTGAAAGACAATTAATACTCAAGTAAATTGACTTTTCAGGACGTTTGATTGGAAAGTAGTTTTAAATGGCTTTCGAACAACTGGACACTGTTGTTTATTGTTACGAATATATAATATATATTGTATACCATCTAATGTCATGTTTGTTTATTCCTCTTCTTCTGTAACAAATCTCTTTGCTGCTGCCATCCTTTTCTTTTTCCCTTTAGTTTGATAAGCATCTGAAGACACATTCGAACTTCTTTGCGCAACATTTTGCTGTAACCTTTAGAAAAATTGGAATATGTTTAGGCACATACCGTACAGATATAAACATATCCTGCCTTCCTCTCATAACAGTCACCTTTTGAGTTCATAAAGCAATGAATGAATACTTCCCTCGAGCAAAAACTTCAATGGACGAATCTATTAATTATCGAACCAGGCTAAACATACCCAGTGTTGAAAACGTTGTTTTGGCGTCTTTACTGAAGATTTTGAACAATGTCCACTGGGTAAGTAAGAATCATTAATTGATCATACATGCATCATATGGAGGCGTTTTACAAAAATACATACATAAACACACCAGTGTTCGAAATAAGAGAAAATAATCACTGTGGAGGAGGGATTTTTGAGCATCGCTTTAGGATTTCTAGCCCAAAGCAATGCTCAAAAATCACTCCTTGAAACTTACATATTCATTTGCATCTTCTTCCCTTTCATATTCCATGCACTCATAGAAGATAAATTTGTTGAACATTGTTCAAGGTCTGAAACCATGTTATCATAACCGCCACGTATCTGTTCATATTCTTCGTCATCTTCAACAGCATTACGATTTACCATTGCACTTTCCTGTCGTAAGCCTTCAATCTCTCCTAATAAAGTTATACGAGCTCCCTCCAAGTCACCTATAATATGAAATTTAGAAATAATAAATGCGTTCTTTTCTCTCATACAATTCTGAACTTTTACAGGAATATATACTAGATGTAGACCGAACAAAAAAAACGGTAGTTTTATCATAGGTAAATCATATAATAAGCGATAACAATCACTTGATTGCTTTCATGCTTAACAAGCCTTATAATAAATGTCAGACATCGCCTGTGGAGGAGTGTATTAAAAACACTCCTTCACACGCAATGTTCGACAGTTATTTTCAGACTTGCTTAAGCAAAACAACAATATAGTATAGGGGTTAAAATAACTGTCAGTCATCACTGTGGAGGAGAGAATTTTCAGAATATTTTCAACCAATTTGGTTGAAAACAATTTGTAAAATCTCTCCTCCACAGTGATGAGTGGTGGTAATTTTAATCCATGATAGTATAACCAAATATAGTAAAACAAGACAACAAATTACCAGAATCTGCTTTAGTATTTGCTGATTTCATAGCTTTTGTCATCTTCACGCGTGCTCTTTGTTTATTTACTCTGACGTTCGAATTTGATGCATCATGCACAACAGCTTTCTCTATATATAATGTATAAAATATTTTCATATATCTTTTCCAGCATACGTATGATGCCTAATCAGTGTCAAAAAAACGTCTGGAAGTCTGGAAGAACACGTTGTGGGCCCAGTGATAGAAATAAGAGCAGATAATCACTTTGGAGGGGTAATCTGTGAGCGTGGTTCCAGGCTACCAAGCCTGAAGCTATGCTTAGTAATACAATACAGTTGTTATTTACTCTTATTCGACAAAAGGGGAGAGTGGGTTTTTTTGTATATATATACATGAATACAATAAGCACGCATATAACAAGCACAAAGGCAGATCTCCACTTGGGCGACTTCATTTGCACAAATTCTAAATAAAGCCATTATATTGGTTAAAAGTGGTGACACCTGTCACATGACGTCACAACCAAAGTAATGGCTTCATTTAGAGTTCTTGTGAACGAATTAAACTACTGGAGATCCGCCTTAAAGGTTGCTTTTTCAGTTAGGCAGAATCTTCATTATAAAAGCTAAAAGAAGACATTTCATTAGAAAAAATTCATCGATAATAACTACATGACTAGACATATATCAGTAAGTGTTCCCACCATGCTATCACTTTTGGATTAAAAAGATGAGCATGATTTACACACCTGAACGTATAACAGAGAGTGTTTGATTTTCGTTTTCAAGCTCATTTGTGATCACACTAAAATAATCTACCGATGCTCTATATAACGGTTGTGGGGTTGTCTCACATGGAGCATTCACAGCATCTATCGTTAATTCAATGACAAAATCTCGACTTTCTTCTGATTGAAGATCACCAGCATTTACTTTAACACTACAAATATAAAATATAAGTTAGGTAATCATCTGAAGCTGAAAGCTGAAAACAATCTAAAATTCACTCTTCCACAGGTGATATTCGAAGGTTAGTAACAATAAATGTTTCTTGCTGGTACTGCTACATAGAAGATATTTGGAATAAGATTCGTTAGTTTCAGAGTAGGTCTAGTGAGAAAAAACTTGTTCAACATCTGCAGTAAAAACGCTAGAACAATGTCGTTCAATGTCATTCTAGGGTCTTTACTGCTGACTTTGAACAAGTTTTGCCGTGGGGGAGAGCGCCACCAAATAATTAGGCAATGGCTTCATTATGAAGAAACATTGTTTATATGCTCAATATTTTTTTTAAAACATTTCCAAAAGAAATTAGTATATAGTTGACTTTGCTGCTAAACACTGTACTCACAAACTGATGATTCTGGCAGATTATGTTTTGGCTAACCTTTTGTTATCCGCACTTTGTTCGAATGGTCTTCCACTATGTATTTCTTTTATCAAAACACCATCTTCCATAGTTACTTCCAATTGAATACCTTGTGCTACAGTACTAAGTAAACCACCAAGACAATGACCAAATGATTCAGCAATCTGCAAATTAAATCAAGGAATATATATATATATACTATACACTACTATTGAAGATTACTTGCAAGTATCCCTCACGGGATCATTGATACAGAAGTTGGTGTTGATGTTTAACGGTTTAACTACTACTTACATATATATATATATATATATATATTCAATGTCGTCTCAGCTTTGAAACTGATAACTATACTAGAAACACTCCTCCATGGGAGATGTCTGGTCATTACAGGCAATGTCAGTTACATTACACATTGTATATGTGTTTAATGTGTAATCTAAACACTGGGAGTATACCTTATCTTCATTTTCGATGTAATAATACATTCCATTTCCTGCATCTGAGATTTCTTTCAACATTTCTGGATTATGATCAGCACCAAATCCAAATGTATAAACTGATGCCTCGGCAGGTTTGTCATCGTTTCCTTCTGGTTCATGTGGAGGTACTTCCTAATCGAGAAGAATATATTTCAAATACATACCACGTTGTTTTAGAGTCTTTATGCAAACTTTAAACAAGTTCACTGGATACTATGTTGCAAATAGATGCCCCGCCTCGAATAGAAGCCTCTGTCAAATAAATGCCCCCTATATTTCAATGCAAAATTATAATTGATGCTTAAATTAAAATTTAAGGATGGAAAATCCCAAAGTGATTCTTTACTGAGACCTTGAACTTTTGTTTATTGCATATTTAGAATAGAACACTATTATATACCGGTTTAGATTCCTTTTTTGGATTACTACCACCAAAAACACTTTTCAACCATGATTGATGAGGTGCTGGTTCTGTACTCGGGTTGGGTTTTGGTGGTCTTTTTCCAGAAGATGGACCATCATATTTTGAGGGATTTTTCATGGCTTTGACAATGCCAGATGCACTTCTGATTCCTAGCATATACAATACATACTTTTAGTTTGGATTATGTAAAGAAAACTATCAACAATAATTTAGAATCATCCTTAATGCTCTAAAACCCCTCCTACACATGTTTATTTACAGATATTTCTCCCATGCACTCCTCCACAGGTTTTGTTCAAAGATATTTGTCTCAAGCACTGCCACACCCAGTTCTACTAACAAATAATGGGCAAAACCTTGTTCAAAGTCAGCAGTAAAGATGCTAAAGCCACATCGAACAATGTTGTCTAACATCTTCACTGCAGACTTTGAACAAATTCTTGTTCATTGGGATTGCAAAGGTATAGTATATACTGTACATTCAAGAGAGTTAGAAGGTAATTTCATTTTAGACCAGATATACAAAGTTGAAATGATTGAAGTAAGTTTGTGGTCACGTGCTCTACTTCTGGTGAAATTTATTGATAATTAACCCTACATGTACATATAGCTCTAGAATGGCAAATCCATTTAAGCCAAACTTTCCAGACAATTTCCAAAATGCCTTAAAGAATATAATCCAGGAATAAGGTTTGGGAAAAATATTTTCATTATGGCAATTGAGCTGTGTTTTTAGAGGGTGATAACGGTGATTTTGTAGCATTTATAAGATTTTCTTGCTTTATGGCACTACAAATGACCTTGTGACACCTAAAATCTTAAAAAGTCTGGCCAGGTTAAACAGTTGTTGAAATAAGTGCAAATAATCACTGTGGAGGAGAGATGCTTGAGCATATATTCATGCACAGTGATTATTTCCTCTTATTTCAACCACTCAGTCCTGGAAATTCACTACGACAATCACCCGTGGAGGAGTGCATTTGAACATAATTTTCAGCCAACTGGATTAGAATTTTGAGGACTGATCACTGGTTAAATGTACATATAGACTAAATTGTGTTAGATTGATACCTTCATTTGCAAGTCCATCAGTAAATAATAAAACAGAAGCAACTTCATTTTTTTCTTGTGATCCACGGTTAATAATTTGACATAAACCTCTCATTAAACCTCCACAAAGATTAGTACAAGAGCCACTTTGAATTTCTTTTATTTTTCTCAAAGAGTCACTTTTATTGTCTTTATTCATTTTTCGCAATTCAAAATCAAGATACACATTTGTATCATATGTTACTACTGATAAGCGATCTTTATCACTCACTATAAATATATAAGTTTAAACGATAGAAAATTAAAAGCAATACGATATCTATAAAGAGTAGGTTTACCAAATGCCTACTTCACTTAGGAACATAATCTATAAGAACATCAAGACTCAATTCCTCAAATCCCAAGAGGAGTAATAAGAACAACAATGATAACTAAATAAGAATGTAACAAGACTCAAATTCTAAATTTTTAAAAACATTGAGGCTCAGTATTGGGAAGTTCTAGGCAAGCATGAATATAACTTTCGGACACTACATACTGAACATTATACTAAAAAAAAACACTCCTCCACTCCTCTGACAGTTATATTCCGGCTTGCTAGGATAGGATCATATTATGACTTTCACAAAACCTAATTATTGTTGTTGTTGGTATTCTCATGAGCTAAAGAGTAAAATATAGTATCTTGCCCTATTGTAGAGCTCATTTCACCACTATCTGCATCCGAACAGAATTTGTTCTAAATATCTGGTTGTAATTTCACCACATTAAAATTATTGTTTTATGTCAACCAATATATTTTTGTTTATAATTCACCCAATAAATGTTTCAATAAATGTTTCACAGATAAGACATTTTCTGTAAATCCAACTTTGCCACAAAAAGATTCAAATCATTAACGAGCAGCATGGACATCACCACACAATTGCCATTTTGTTAGCAGTTCATTCAAATTTACGGCAGATGTATTAACATGCACTTTTTTTCAGAGGTTTTAATTAGCAAGTAAAAATTAGAATTCTTTCGAATATAACTGCAGGGATGAAGAGCAAGATTTTTGTTGTGCATGGACTGCACATCATCAATTTAAATATTACACAATAGGCTAGTGGATCAACCCCATAACAATTGATTATATTTAAGAAGATTAATTTCTACAGCAGTCTTAGCACAAAAACATCTAATGATCAAAACATTACATAAATCAAAATATCTTACAATAATAAATTACTTGGTTATAAACTTACACTGTGTGAGAACAAACTCAAGTGTCTTCTTTACGAGATTAATTTTTTCGCCACCCATTGAACCTGACTTATCAATCACAGCTACAACATCAATAGGTGCTCGTGCATCATCATTTTCATCTTCCTCCTGACAAGGAGCTTGCAATGAGACTAGTGTCCAGATGTCATGTTTCTCATTGAAAGTGTATTCTTTAAACTCAGTTGAACATGATAGCTTTATATTCTTTGCAGGAACATCATCATTAGGTCTTTCTCCGGCTGCATTATTAGCCTGTTCTCCAGCTGCATTGTTAGCATCGGCTAAATTGAGAAAAAAAGTTTCAACGCATATATATGTAAAAGCTTTTCAGATAAAACTTTTAACACATTTTACTTAATTTTTTATTTTTTATGTTTTTATTCAAGAATACAACCATAATTTGTAAATAGATGTTGTATCACACTAAAACTGATATACGTGTTCACAAATCCATGTTTATTTTTTGAAACCTTTCGCTTTCTTCAAGCCACAATGACAACAATTGAGGTGTATATATTGATGGTGTAGACAAAAAATTAACTTCGATGTGTCTGACTGTGTGCCTGATGTGGCAGTTTCTTTTGATTTTGGCAATATTTAAATGCCAGGCAGTTTGCCTATGTCTCAATGACTGCTTGGTCTAACACTTACTTGTCAGTATATAAGTTAAGAACAAACCTTTGACTGATGATGGGTACAAAATACTGCCGGGCGCGTAAAAAAGACAGTGTGTTTAGTATTAAAACCATATCCACATCATGCCATTTGTGGACACAGAGTCTGCCCTCAATAAAATGGTACTAATGACACTGATCACAGGCTGTCTCAGCTAAATCCATGTTTTTAGTATAAAACATTCATCACAACACAATCATTCATTTTTGAGCGCAGAGGGAAACAAATAAGAAAAATCGTAGGTACCCATATCTATTCTTGTTATGTTGCTTCTTCTGATCTGTGATAACAGCACAAGACGAGTGAGAAATACCTAATCGCCCACTTCCTTTATTGTAAATAATTATTTGCTGAGTTCAGCGCGTCGCGCTGAGATATACTTTTTTTTCTCGAAATGTTGTTAGTTTCGAAAGTTTAAAATTCCTGAGCCTCGCTTATTACATTCTTCTTCTTCAAATCAAAGAGACTTCCGTGTGTATCAGCAAGAGTGATGTAAACATTCCATTTAAAAAGCAAAGTAGACATCAAAGTTCTATGAACAAAAGCAAAAGTCGTCAGTACCTTTTATTTTGTCAATGAAAAGTTAGCAAAAAGACACATTTAAAGCAATTATCCTTTATAGTATTTTGAGAGCAACTGAATATTGCTGATCTTAATAATGCGATAATGCTTTTGCTTTCGACTGGATTTCAACAGGGTGTTATTAAACAGCGCCTTAGATTAAACATACAGAGTTAGGTGACTAAAAAATTGCTAACTAAAGATACATGTGGTACCGTATAATTAAGTCATGTGAAGAGGTCGGGTGCAGTTGAAAATGGTAGCGAAAAGGTGGCGAAGAAGAAAACAACAACAAAATACGATATGGGCCCAAAATATGATGTGAGAGGGTACCGAATCCCATTAACCTGGTAGCACATGATATCGTCTTTTTTACAGGGTAGTTTGGAGTTTTACTCGGCGACTATTGATTTAATTTGACCTGAATATACACCGATGCGATGTGTACCGGTACCCTGGTCCACAAAAAATGGGCATTCGCATAATTTTTTCAGGGTTCCACAATAACAGTAGCCTGTATGTCAGCATAGTCAAGTCTTTTCTTGTGACTATGCTAAGATCTTGCTTACAACACAACTTTGGGGTCGTCGACAAAAAACTTAGCTTGTCCAGGCTATTGCGCAAATTTCCCCCACCAGTTCCATCCATCATCATGCATCATTAGGTCATCAGGTCTGGTGTGGTCTGTAGTAGGTAAATAGAGCTACCACCCCGGTGTAAAACAAGAGAGGGAGCCAACGGCAATGCCCCAGAAATTTCCGTATTTTTTTCCGGGTCATGGGCCTTCCGAAGCATGTCAATTTTATTCGCAATAAAGCCTGGAACATTGCCGGATTATGCCCGGTGTAGAATTTTCTCAAAGCGCTTCCCATGGCTATTAACATAACATCGGGGATAATCGGAACTTAAAAACCCATCTTAAAAACATTGTGTTTCACCTTTTTATATTATATTCACTATGTAATATATTTAATACCAAATAAACAAGTAATATACCTTAAGGAAAGTAATTTTCGTGTTAAAGTAAATTTAGTGCTAATTCGCGTAAATTTCTTCTCGCAAAATGTCCAAAGGTCAGCCATTCTAGCGAAAAAAATTATATCGTACGTACGGGTCACTAAATTCATCCGCAGATTGTTACTTTACCTCGTTTGCATCATTAAAATCAATCGTAGGTTCTAGTCAGCTGTTTTTATAATGAAAATATAATGAAAATATGTACCGCAACGAAACTAAAAAATTTAGTTTTCATTTTTTTTTTTGCTTTGACTCTAATTCTGAGCCGAAACATGGTGAAAAAAAATTTAAGTCAAAAAAATTTGACGCCCTCATGACGTCATCAGAAAGGGAAAATTTTTCTCCTTTTTAATTATCTATAACAACCTCGTTCCCAGGGTTCTTGCTTTTTTGAAATACGGAAGAGCGACAAAGAAAGATTTCTTCGCTGTTTGCTCTTCCGTATTTTGAAAAGGAAAGAAGCCCTGGGAACAAGGTTGTCTCTATAAGAATTGGTTAAAATTCCAGAGATGAGTCAAAATATGATAAAAAAATCCTCTATGGACGTCATCGCAAGACTGATTTGGTTTTTTTAATTTTCTGTGCAAATTGGCTAATTCTGATAAGATAACAACAAAAAAATCTTAGAAAAAAAAACTAAGGCCTCTTTTCGTCATCCGGAAATGTTTATGCGAATTGATTGAAATTGAAATGCAAATTAATTTATTCTGATGAAAACATATTTTCAACCAAAAAAAAAATTGCCAAATTTGCCCGTGCGATCGCATGCCCCTAGCAGCAGTGCCTGCAACGATATCGAAAGGCTAAATGATGACCAACATGTTGAAAACTTTTTCTCCCTTTCCCTATTCATTACTAGCATCAACTGCACCTGTCATCGTGAAATGTGTTATCATATTAGTTATTCATAAATCTACCTTAAAATGACACGCAGAAGGTGCTTTTGATTCATATAGCTTCCGTAGTATCACTTTTGACTCATGTATCTTCCACAGGTATCGCTAAAATGATGTTAGGAAGGTAATTTTCTCCTACTCTGAAGTTTTCCTAAGCTAAAGTCATGTGAAAATCCACATATGCGTAGCATGTAGTAGAAAAGTAGAAAACTGAAGATTTCTTTCGAAAAAAAACACTAGAGAATAGCCAGTCTAAATCTAGTCTAAGTAGTAGGCTAATCTAAGAAAATCGGAACATATAACAGGAATCAGGCGAATTCGGAATTTATGGTACGCCTATGTTTTGTTTTGTTTTCCTCTCAGATTTTTCCCTCTAGTTGTTCTCTCTCTCTGGGTTTCCTATCGAAGCCTAAAGCTAGATTAACCTTTATTAAACTGTTCTTTCTTCTTATGTCTGATGTTTTGATAAATATAAGTTCAGATCGATAGCGAGGATTCGATATAACCTACCTGTATTTGTCCGACAGTCTGTAGGAATTGAAGTTAGACTGGATATGACCTTTAAGAAAGCTCATGGGCTATATTAATCCGATCAAAAAATCGGAATTCAAACAGTCGTTTGATCCAGATCTATTGTGCTCGTGTACTTCAGCGGTTCTTGGTTGCTCTTATGTCTTAGTAAGGAAGCAGTTGAAGTAATTGTTTTTAACAGTTTTTCTTGGAGAAAAAAATGAAAATCAAGGGACAACAAATTTTATACCTCGTAATACCCTGTAAGTGGTTTTGACGGGGTAGTTGAGGATTTAGTTTCGCGCACAGGGTAGAACTACCCCGTATAAAAAATGGTGTGTTACCTGTGTTTGAGGCACCCTCGAAATAGCGGACATGACCTTTCGTGAGATTTTGAAAATTTAAATCGGCTATAATTTAAACTAAACTTACTCTTATTTGATGAAGTAAACTGTTCTGGAAAGCTGGAACCTTCCTCAATACATACATACATATGTAACACTTATTGGTTTCCGTAAGGCAAACACGTTAATCTTTAAAAAGCTTTTTCAAATCCACCTGTGGATGCTATCTGCAAAGCTTTTTGGATACATTAAAACTATTAAAAATATTTCAGACCCAAAAAATTCGTGGGTCAGGTCCAAAATGGCATTTTTGGCTAATTATTCTAGAATTTTACATGCAAATAACTTCTGGATAGTCTAAAATACTCTGAATGCATAAAAAGTAACAGTATAGATTTATTTAGCCATAAGTTGGTGGTCCAACATATAAAATGGAAAAAAATTCAATATATATATATTGCATTTAACAGCACACAATTGATATAAAGATGCTAATTATTTTCAAAAGAATCTCTCTAGTGCATATTGTTGTTATAATTTTTTGTTAGATGGTCTAATTAACTATAAATACTTGAGAAGTAATTTGTACAGCAATTTGCTTGATTTTTTGGGTAAAAAATAAGAAATTTATCCCAAATGTAGTATAAGAGTGACCTATTATGGTATCTTCATTAGATAGATTCCTTTAATCATTAGCATCATACCATTTATCAAGTGACACAGCGCTGTAAAACACAATATATGTTGAAAATATGTGTTTTCTTGTTCTGAAGATTTTTTGGTCCATTTTAGTCCCATTTTAGGTATGTTGGACCATTAACATATGGCCAAATAAACATATACATTTTTACTTCTTATGCATTCACAGTATATTACACCATGCAGAAGTTAATTTTATGTAAAATTCTAGAATAATAAGCCAAAAACAATGAAAAATACTGTGGTTTTTTGGCTATTTTGGACCTGACCCAGACTTAAAACCCAGGGACAAATACTGGTTGTTGACCCAATTTAGCTAAACATTGTAGTTCAACCATATACATTAGGGAGACTCCTGTGAAAATAATTAGGGTCTATATCAATTTTGTGCTGTTAAATGCAATATATGTTAAAAAGAAATCTACAAAATCTCTATTTTCCTTTTTTGGAGGGTTTTGGTTCCAGAACCAGAATGAGCGTTACTGTGAGATTTTGAGGCCTGAGTATATATAGAATAAAATTCTAACTTG
This sequence comes from Neoturris breviconis, assembly GCA_032360805.1. Taxonomy (NCBI): domain Eukaryota; kingdom Metazoa; phylum Cnidaria; class Hydrozoa; order Anthoathecata; family Pandeidae; genus Neoturris; species Neoturris breviconis. The sequence continues at coordinate 6,468 of JAULBZ010001468.1, read as the reverse complement.
CTTTTTTTTCAGACAACATTAGTATTATTAAAGCATGTATGGTTAAAGAATATCCTATACTAACTACACATGTAATCTGACTGTAGCCTGTACAGTGTTAATAACATATACCAAGTCTTTAATGGCACAACTAATACTATAACATAGGTGTATTCTCTATTTTCTTTTTGGTGTGTACATAATTACTATGATGTATAATGTGTGTATGCAATTCATATCCACTGTGAAAGAATGTTTTTGAGCATTGCTTTAGGATATGATTTGAAATTTCACTGCTCTCCTCTACAGTAATTTGATATAAATTTACCTTGATAAAGGTGTTCCAATTGTTTATTTGGACCGAAACTTTACCAACTTATAAGGAAATGAAATCTTAATGCCATGTAAAATTTGGGTGTTTATCCTTAATATGAAATTTCACTACTCTCCTTAAGAGTGACTTGACATAACATTGCCTTGGAAAATGTGTTTCTTGTTTATTTGACCTGAAACTCTACCATCTCAATAAAGACTTATTTCAAACTGTAGAATGTGCGTATGCACATCATATTTATATGCTTAGGTTTGACTTTCACTTGGTTTGGTGGGCTACCACTTGGTTTGGTGGGCTACTTTCAATACCATACCCTTGATTAAAAATATAATGTAAACAATAAAAAGCACTTAAGGACCATAACATTTTATTATACGCATCATATACCAAGATTAAAAATACATTTGTTTCCGATCCAGTAGCTGGGTGAAATTATTTTTTCTTCCAGCATCTCAGACTTTTTTTGTTTGAATTTTACATTATACACAACATATTATATTCATAATACAAAAAATGTCTTTAAAATTTCTCAAGAGATAATCTTGAAGTAAGTAAGTCAAGTAAGTAATGGTTGCTTCAGTGTTTTAACTAATTAAAATATACATCACATGAGCAAGCCTCAAGATAGTGGTCGGACATTAACCTACTGCCAAAATAAGGAAAAGTGAAAATGTACTGGAATGCTTCTAAAACCTCTCATATCTTTATAAATGTTCATGTTTTCTAGAACTTCATAATAAAAAAACATGGCAGAGGATTGATATCTTAAATGTTGTTAACGAAGAACAGCTCTAGGAATTTTTGAAAATAGGAACCTTTTATTTTCCAAGTAACAAAACGAACACGGTATGGAAAATCAGGGGGTTTTTTCCAACCATTTGGGTGATATAATTTTTTGTCACCCAATGGAGTAGAAACAAACAAAAAAATTATGTTGGCCTATAAATAACTATAACAGAAAACACAAAGAGGCCTGGAACTAGATACCAGTCCTTTTTTAAAAAATAAACACCATCCCAAAAGATGTAATTTACGAGAACCTGCCGAACTGGAAAATTTTATACCTCAATCAGCATTACTTGTAAAGATATTAACAATAAAGTACCTTACCATACAAGGACTACCAAACTATAATGTCATAATTTACAAATAAATTAACCAAAATCGCTTTCTTTAAAAACCTTAAAAATGCAATATCTTGAGAACCGATAAAGATTTTTACATGAAATAAAAAACAATGTTATTTATTTTTCAAGCTCTCCAATACAAAATCAACTTGTATTTTCACCTCGGGGTTCCCTTTAAGTTAATAATCAGGTTAACTTTTGAGTATTAGAAATAATGGAAAATAAAAAAAAATGTTAGTATTTTAATATAAAGATTGAAAATTAATAGAATGTCTGTTCTGTCGTTTAGTGTTTCTTTAATTTTAATGTTGAGAACAGGTTATCAGGGCTCGAAATAACAGCCGGTCATCACTGTGGAGGAGAGATTTTTCAAAATATTCTGAAAAATCTCTCCTCCACAGTGATGACCAGCTGTTATTTCGAGCCCTGAACCAGTACACAATACATGATATTTTGTTAGCGCTCTTTTGAGTATTAGCAAATTTAAATAGCTGAAAGAGAAATTGATGAAGTTTATAAATAGTAATTATAGTATCAAGACTCAAAATAACTCTCAGACATCACCTGTGTAGTACAGCTACGCAGCTGAAAACTGTACTCAAAAAAATACTCATCCACAGGTGATGACAATCATTTTGAGGTTTGTGGTATTGATGTTGATATTTCACAATAATGTGGATGTATTTTATAAAAACTTTGTCATAATTTTCTATTAGACTGGAAGGAGCATTCTATGACATAGCGCAAACTCATTATGGTAATGAAGCAAGGTTTGTCAAGCAACACAAGGTATGTATATTTCATTTCACTAATTGAAATAAGTGCAAATCGCTGTCAAGGAGGGTTTTAAACATAGGTTCAATCATTGTAGCTTATAATACTGTATTTGGTGGATTAAGCGGCCTGAGCGCTTGTCAATTCAGAATTTTTTAGGAGAGGCACTTATACACGGGTCGCATTTATTAAGAAGACAACTTTTTTTGCCAAAACCTTTATAGAATAAAATTAGGTAAATTAGGTTGTATGATAGAATCTATTTTACAGACCAGAATAAATAACACTTTTGTGCCGAAAACAGGTTTAATTATCCATAATTCCTGCACTAAGAAGAAAGAATAAAAGCTAAATTTTAAAGAACAAAAATGGTTTTACTTTTACTAAAAAGTTGTTATTTTTTCTGGAGGGGCACTTATATAAGGGGATGGGGCACTTAACTCAGAATATTTTAGGAGATACAATCGAAGGGGTCACTTATTTGAGGATGGGTGCTTAATTAAGGAAAAAATCTCTGCTCCACAATAATGACCGGCAGTTACCTTAACTTCTGATGGTGTATGAGAGTTAATTTGATATTGCATGTTTAAAACATGTGGTGTGTGGAAAAATGTGGTTCCTGAAATGTTGTTTCTGAAATAAGAACAAATAATCACTGTGGAAGAGGGCATTTTGAGCATTGTTTCAAGCTTATTAGCCTGACACGATTTTCCAAAGACACTCTTCCATAGCTATTGCAATGTTATTTTTAGGAGCTACTGAACAAGTCACAACATCAGGTAAAATTGTACTTCTTTCTTTATGAATCATCGTGTTGATACAAATCAATTGCAGTAAAATGTTTTCTGTTGACCACTATATACACCAATGTCAAAATTTCTTCAAGTTAGACTAACATAAACCCCTTGCCTACTATTTCAACCTTTTGCTTTCTGCTCTCGGTCTACACACATTGAATTATATTTCTTATGACTGGGTTCTCAACAGGAGAATGTCCCATATGACAGTGAAATAATTTAAGATGGCATCTATGAAATTATACCTTTGAGAGAGGAAAGATATTGATTTTCTTTTCCGAATGGAATTTACATGTTTTATGAAAAGGTTCTAGAAGGTTTCTAAAGCTATATTTATAGCTATATCACCAGGCCAAAATGGATCCAGAAAAATTCAGGATTTCTGCAAAATTCTCTCAAAACGAAAGTTTTAAGAGCTTGTTTTATGCCTTTTCTGTATTTTATATTCATCGGAGATACGTTAAATAAACTTTTAATTGCATTCTTAATCTTTCAAAAGTTAGTGGGGTTGTCTAGACATGTTTTTTTTTATGTTTTTAAAGCTTGAAAAAAAAACTATGTTTGGGAAAGTGTGGTGGAATATAGCTGTTGTGCCCCCGGGTTATCTATTTCTATATGTCTTCCATAGGTACATATCTTAAATATATACAATTGAACTCTTTTATGTCATACTGTTTTTTTCTTTTTTTGGTGCCAAAAAGAATAGTAAATAAACATGTGAATCTTTTGAAGGCACCATTTTGTCTTCTGTCTTGTTATAAATGGCTGAGCTGTGCATGTGCAAATCACTTTCCAGAATCTGAAAGTAGTCGTTCTGAAACTATCAAAATCATGGAGAAAAACAGTTTGGTTACAGACTGAGCAGCTGAGCGAAGGGCTGTATGGTTATAGACCAAGTGGCTGAGCGAAGGGCTATAAGTGTAGACTAAATAATCTCTTATACCAGAGTAAATTTTGAAATAGTTTTTGCTATAATTTCAGAGTAGAAATTTATCTTATTTCATTTAAGTTGTTATTTGCACGTCACCAGTTCAAAGTTGCATTCTATAATGAATTGAGACAAGATCCGCATGCTGCCTTAAAGTAAGTTTAAAAAAAAATATGTGGTCGAAATAAGTGCAAATAATCACTGTAGAGTAGTGATTTTTGAGCATAGTTTCAGTGATTATTTGCCCTTATTTCGAACACTGCGTAACAGATTCTTTCTTTGACAACTGTGATTTGAAAAGGCAAAATGCCATTTTATCAAGAGATTGATAGGAATAGACGATGATCAAACTGCAGGCAATAGCCACAAGGCACCAGAGTAAGGAGAAAAATTCTTCAGATGTATGAGGTCATGAGAACCCGACTACATTAGGTGTGAGACTTCATTGCATTGACTAGATATTAAAAGGTAAGCTTCAACGATTCTGTGATTTAGTATTTGTATTGGTGCAGTTGGTCTGTACGATATATAGTAAAAATATTGTATGTTTTTCAATTGTCATTAAGGCAAAAAATAATCAAATTGCACTGATGTAACGGTTTAATTCTTGGATCCCTATATATTGGATTAAAAGATAAGTTAAAAAAAACAAAGTTCTATTCAAACTGCATAGAAACTTGCATGCTTCATTAGTTAAAATTTTACTCGAAGATGTAGCTTTCTTTCCTACGACAACTGTTCAATCATTATGGTCTCTGCACTAAAGAGTTATGTTTGAGAGTTGTGTGACTTCTTCTTTATGATTTTTAGACATTATAAGCAATCTTATCAACACATTCTTGAACAGAGATTGACAGATGTGAACAACTTAGAAGTCAAGCTTGTTGCTGGTTTTCTTAATTATAAAGTATGTATTATTATAAAACTGGCATCAATGTTTGAAATAAGAACAAATAATACCACAAATAATACCATGGAGGAGTGCTTTTTGATAATAATCACTTCACCACAGTGATTATTTGCTCTCATTTCAAACACTGGTCATCCATTTTAACTAAGCTTTTTGAGTTACGTGTTTGAGGATGGCCATGAACTAACGAGATAAAGGTTTTCTTTGTGTAGCAGATTGTAGTATATGGATCTTCTATAGAACTATTCACAAATACGTGAAACAAGGTGTTGGCTGTTTAAAATAGAACTTGTTGCAATGCAATAACTTTCTTTTTGTACAGTTTGCATTGGAACAAGATCTACTTTGAGCGGAGAACACCTCATTTTCATATATTTGTGAATAGGTCTATTGGAGCCGATAATAATTCTATCTTCAATAATTTAATTATATGACATGGTCGAAATAAGAATTAACGCTATACGGAGGAGGGATTTTGAGCACAGCTTGGAGGAAATCCGAAATTCATAATCTGAATTCACCACTAATGTAAATAAACCATCGTTCAGCGTAACATGATACGATTGATTAGTACTGCGAAGAATGTTGAATAATACTAAAGTGAAAAGCAAATGTGTAGTATACAGAATAGTTGGAGATGTTATCAAAACAAACTAAAAGCCGTTGTTTGAAAGAATTTTGGATTTCCTTCCTTGTGCCTAATATTCCCTCTAGAGTAATTATTTGATCTTATTTTGGCCAATGATGTGTTTATTTTCAATTTTTGTATATAAAAATAAAAGGGTAGCAACATTTTTAGCAAGTTATTTATCATGTGTGTTGCGTTCAAGTTTTTATAGACTTTGGTCCAGAATCTGTATACAATGGTTCTTACAGTAGTTCTATAACTTAGTTCTAGGTACAGTAGTATAGAGGAACATTTAAAAATAAATTAAAAAATAAATAAAGTTCTGGGACATCTCAGGAGGAGATAACATCATACTACAAACTGATGTTCAGATAAATGCCTAGAGCAAACTAAGTGGCCTAAATGTACCAGGATGTTTAGGAGAAAAGATTATCTATTTCAGATTTGCAGAATTTCATTTCAATTAAATGCTCCGTTGGATGCCATCTCTCAATTTCGAAGACATATTGACTGCTTCAAAAGTAAAGTTGGTTGCAGTGATTTAGCTTTTGAACATTCTGCATGGATGGCTAAACAGTAAGATTCTTTTGGTTATCAAATTATTAATTTGCCATAAATGATTGATTATCCGTTTTATTTTTTAAAAAAAGCATTTCACAATGAACGAGTAAAAAAAGAACAAAAAGGAATAATTTTATATCTGAATAGGTGATTGTGATAAAATTTGTATGCGGAGATTATTTTTTTTTTTTAAAACCGTAAATTATTTTGTTAATGTCTCCTTCGTGGTTGTTGAGTATATTGAATTATGCACAAAGAAGATATAATGACATTTATAACAGGGGTTAAAATAATTGCTAGTCATCACTGTGGAGGAGCGATGTTTCAAAATATATTTTCAGCCAAATTCTAAAACATCTCTCCTCCATGCTGATGACCGACTGTTATTTTAAACCGTGTCATAAACTAGACACAAACTCTAAATTATTTT